>VZQC01013164.1:1231983-1245559 GCA_009823505.1 Rhizomys pruinosus | reverse complement strand
TTTTTTTTTTTTTTTGTCTTTTTGAGACAGGGTCTCCCTATAGCCCCAGCTGTCCTGGAACTCACTCCTTAGATCAGGCTGGCCTTGAACTCACAAAGATCTGCCTGCCTCTGCCTCCGGAGTGCTAGGATTAAAGGCATACGCCACCACGCCCAGCAAGTCATACAGATTTTAAAAGTACAATTGAACTAAGTGGGGTGATGCATGCCTTTAATCCCAGCACTTGGGAGGCAAGGCAGGCAGATCTCTGAGCTCAAGGCTGGGTTTGTCTACAGAGCGATCTCTAGGCCAGCTGGGACTAAAGGGAGACCCTGTCTCAAAAAGACAAAAATCAATCAATCAATCAATCAATCAATAAATAAATAGCTGAAATTCTAACACAAGATAATAATTTATATCTGCTTAGCACTTTCTAAGTGCATTACATACATAACTTGTACTTCATCTTCCAGCTTGTCTTGAAATGATGCAAAAATTGGACCACTTCTGCCCTTACCACTTGGTTCAGGGAACCACATGGCTAGAATACATATGGCATCCAGAATCTGCTAAACACTCAGCATGTATGCACTGTTAGTGCCTCTCTTACCTGAAAGATTTAGCAAAATGCTAAGAGCCCCCCCCAAAGTATTACATTATACAATTAGTAGCTTCCATCAGTAGATGCCCATCGCATCTCCCTTTGTGTGGTATGAAACTCCAGAAAGGCCTGGTTTTGACTCAGGCTTCCTAATGCTGTTCTCAGTTCAAGGTGTCCAGCTTGAGGCTAATAATGCCACCACTCCTTATGCCTAGTGCCCTCCTGGGCCTGCTGCCAAAGTTCAGGCGAAAAATGTAGCTTCAGCATTCCTTCTCTCTCTCTCTCTGGAACTTGCTGCTCAGAAGGGAAGTTCAGGGAAGCATCCTAAACTCCTCCTTTGGAGGATCCAGCTCTTGCCTGGATGCAATCTTTCAGTCTCAGTGGAGGACACTGTCAGCTTGTCTAGACTCTGGTTCAGAACTTGGCAGTGTTTCAGTACTGGCTCCCAGGAATGGACATCAGTGAATCCATGGTGTCTAGATGCTGCTGCTTGTCACTAACCGAACAGCCCTATATTGCTTGCTAACTTTCCAAGAATAGACATTGGGAGTTAATAACACCTGCTACTAGACTAGAAACTAGTCTCACTGAACAGTAGGATGCTGAAAGGTCAGCCTTAGTTACTGTTGACAGATGGAGGCCTGAAAGGTATTACAGTGGTAGAGTATAGCCTTTGGAAACTGGCGGTCTGCGTTGTCAAGTACACATGTAGCCTTCATTCCCGGTGGACACTGGGCTCTGGTAAGAAGAAAATCCAGCCGGGCGTGGTGGCACACGCCTTTAATCCTAGCACTCGGGAGGCAGAGGCAGGTGGATCTTTGTGAGTTCAAGGCCAGCCTGGTCTACAGAGTGAGTTCCAGGACAGCTGGGACTACAGGGAGACCCTGTCTCAAAAAAAAAAAAAAAAAAGACAAAAAAAAGAAGAAAGTCCAAATAGGACACTTGGGCATCTTCTAGTAATTCCTTTCTCAAGCATCTTCCAGCACTTCCTTTCCTCATAACTCAGACTCATTCAGCACCCTTCAAGGGGTTGTTTTGAGCAATAAGCTGAGGTGATAGCTCAAAGTAAAGGGAATTTAGGGAATTTGCAGGAAGAGAGAATAGGAATCAAGAAGCGGTAAGATCTCCACTGAGGAGGGTTTTTTGGTTTTTTGTTTTGTTTTGTTTTCATATCACTAACGTCCTTCCTTTTTGGTTTCTGCTCTGGAATCAGGAAAGGAGTCACTGCTCTGAAGCCGTGTAGAGAAGCAGGTCCATGAAGCACAGTGTGAAAACAAACCGCCTTCACTTAAAGTGGGAATCCATTGACCATGAAGTCTAAATGCAGTTGTGCCTTTGAGGGATGCCGGGGTGAGGAGCTCAGTTTTGGTCAAGATCAGACTTTGACTCTTTTTCAGGAAATATTTTGCTTGGGCGTGGTGGCGCATGCCTTTAATCCCAGCACTCTGGAGGCAGAGGCAGGTGGATCTCTGTGAGTGTGAGGCCAGCCTGGTCTACATAGTGAGTTCCAGGACAGCTGGAGCTATAGGGTGACCCCGTCTCAAAAAGACCAAAAAATGTTTTATTTATTATTTTTATTTTATGCATGAGTGTATTGCTTGCATGTATGTAAGCCGACCATCTCACGCAATGCCCTTGGAGGTCAGAACAGGGTGTCAGATTCCCCTGGAACTGGAGTTACAGACGGCTATTAGGTGCCATGTGTGTGCTGAGAATTGAACCTGGATCCTCTGCAAGAACAGCCCATACTCTTAACCACTGAGTCATCTTTCCAGGTCTTCCTTGACCCTTCCCTACCCTCCATGCCATCAGATTCATTGTCAGGGTTCACCACCAGCCTCTAGATGAACCATTCCAGGCACTTCATGAGAGCAAATGCTTTAAACCTCATTATTCTGGGAGGTTTTTCTTTCAAAAGCTCTTCTGGAAAGAAAGCTAAGTACCTCCAACAGTTATCTCACAGGCTACAGTGGCATGCCTATCTACGTCATATGTCTGTCCATCAACTACTCACTGTAACATGTACATTGGGGAGGGGAAAAAGGGAGCCCCATACGGTAAAGTCAGCCACTCATGTAGATACAGGCTGAGGAAAGATTCACCACAGATGAAGGGGACTTTGGGCTACCTATGTGCTTACATGCTGAAGAAGCATCCACAAGGATATTCTTTCTGTAAAGCTCAAGCTCAGTGTAGGATCACTGGTTCATCAGAATTCAGGGAAAGATCTTCCCAAGTTCCCACCCCCAAATAAAATACCAGACACAGCTTTGGCATTACTACTTGAAACTTGAAGTTAACCAAGCTGATAAAGACAACTATAGAGCCCAGGGTGGTGGCGCACACCTTTAATCCCAGCACTTGGGAGGCAGAGGCAGGTGGATCTCTGTGAGTTCAAGGCCAGCCTGGTCTACATAGTGAGCTCCAGGCTAGCTGGGGCTACAGGGAGACCCTGTCTCAAAAATACCAATAAATAAATAAATAAATAAATAAATAAATAAATAAATAAATCTGAACCAAAGATCTAGACTAAGAACCCAGAATAAAAATACAAAGGGTCAGCCGGGTGTGGTGATTAAAGAATCCTAGCACTTGGGAGGCAGAGGCAGGCGGATCTTTATGAGTTCAAGGCCAGCCTGGTCTACAGAGTGAGTTCCAGGACAGCTGGGGCTACAGGGAGGCCCTGTCTCGAAAAGACAAAAAAAAAAAAAATACAAAGGGTCAGGGCTGGAGAGATAGCCTAGTGGTTAAAAGCTCCGACTGCTCTTGCAGAGGACCTGGGTTCCATTTCCAGCACCCACATGGAGACTGAGAGCTTTAACTCCAGTTCCAGGGGAATCCGATGCCTTCTTCTGACCTCCGTGGCATTGCATGACATGGGTGCACAAACCTACAATGAGGACCGTACATTCATACACATAAAAATACAATAAATAGTCGGGCATGGTGGCGCAATGCCTTTAATCTAGCACTTAAGGCAGAGGCAGGCCGCAGATCCTGTGAGTTCAAGGCCAGCCTGGTCTACAGAGTGAGTTTCCAGGACAGCTGGGGCTACAGGGAGACCTGTCTCAAAAAGACAAAAAAAAAAAAAAAAAATCAATATAAAGCCGGGGTGGTGGTGCGCACCCTTTAATCCTAGCACTTGGGCGGCAGAGGTGGTGGATCTCTGTGAGTTCAAGGCCAGCCTGGTCTACGAGTGAGTTCCAGGCCAGCCAGAGCTACAGGGGACCCTGTCTCAAAAAGACAAAACTAAATAAATACATAATAATAAAAATTAAAAAAAAAAAAATGAAGGGTCACTGAATGTGGTGGTGCACGCCTTTAATCCTAGCATTTGGGAGGCAGAGGCAGGTGAATCTTTGTGAGTTCAAGGCCAGCCTGGTCTACGGAGTGAGTTCCAAGACAGCTGGGGCTACAGGGAGACCCTGTCTTGAAAAGACCAAAAAAAAAAAAAGAAGGGTTAGAGCTCAGAATGTTGTTCTAATGAATGTGAAAATATATGATCCACTAGCCAGCAAGATTCAATTTAATGAAAAGAATCGGTTGGCATTGTTATTATTAACATTCTTGTTCCTTGAGGAAGAAGCAGTAGGTAAATACAGTGTATTAGCAGGAAACAGGTTGACACTTTCATTTATAAAACTGTCTATCTTACCTTACAATGCCCAGGTAAGCCTCTACCCTGTCCACATTCCCTATCTTTTGGGGCCTAGGATCTACCACCAGGCCTTAAGGTACTACCAACCAGAACCTGTAGTATCTATTTACTTTGAAACAGTATCTTGATCCTGCCTTCTTTTGCTTGTAACTGAATACTCTGTGAGGATGAATAGCCATGTCTAGTTTCTTTTTTTATTTTTTATTGATTTTATTTTATTTTTTATGTGTATGAGTGTACTGTCTGCATGTAGGTTTGTGCACCCGTGTCGTGCAATGCCTCAGAGGTCAGAAGAGGGTGCTGGATTCCTCTGGAACTGGAGTTAAAGACGGTTCTTAGCTGCCATGTGGGTGCTGGGAATCGAACCCGGGTCCTCTGCAAGAGCAGTTGACGCTCTTACCGTCTAAGCCATCTCTCCAGCCCCAAGTCACGTCTAGTTTCTGACTTGTAGTGCTTAGCTTTACTTGATGGCACCAGATCTGTACGATGTTTTGATGAAACAAGTTCCCTAGTGGCAGACATTTTAGAAGATGGGACAGAGAGATTCTGTGTTTCTAACCATCATTGCCCAGTATGGACTAGAACCTTCATCTTTCTCAGATCTTCTTTCCTAAATCCCATTCACAGAGGCTCTTGATACATTAAGACCTGTGGGTTAGATATTTGTTCTTCCTTTCTCTTTGGCTTCACTAAAGAAAAATTATAACACTTAAAAGAATTAGTGGAAGAACAGCTACAAGCAGGGCATATAGAAGAATCTTCTAGTCTATGGAACGTGCCAATATTTGTAATTAAGAAAAAACTGTGAGCCCGGCATGGTGGCGCATGCCTTTAATCCCAGCACTTGGGAGGTAGAGGCAGGTGGATCTCTGTGAGTTCAAGGCCAACCTAGTCTACATAGCGAGCTCCAGTCCAGCTGGGACTAAAGGGAAACCCTGTCTCAAAAAGACACCCCCAAAAAAAGTAAAGAAAAGAAAAGGAAAAAATTGGGATAATAGAGAATGTTGACAGGTTTAGGAAAAGTTAGTGAAGTTATCCAGGCTATAGGGGCATTCCAACCAGGGTTGCCCCAACCTAGTATGATTCTCTATTTTTTGTTCCTTTTTTTTTGAGACAGGGTCCCCCTGTAGCTCTGGCTATCCTGGAACTCACTCTGTAGACCAGGCTGGCCTCGGACTCCCAGAGATCCGCCTGCCTCTGCCTCCCAAGTGCTAGGATTAAAGGCGTGCGCCACCACGTCCGGCATTTATTTATTTATGTATGTGTATCAATGTACTGTCTGCATGCAAGTCTGTGCACCCATGTCGTGCAATGCTGCAGAGGTCAGAAGAGGGTGTCGGATTCCCCTGGAACTGGAGTTCTCCTGGAATTGGTGTCTCAGACGGCTCTCGGCCGCCATGTGGGTGCTGGGGATCGAACCTGGGTCCTCTGCAAGAGTGGTTGGTGCTCTTAACCGCTAGGCCATCTCTCCAGCCCCAGTATGATTCTCTTAAATTAGCATATAAAATTATAAATTTAAAAGATTTTTTTTGGTCGTGTGTGTGTGTGTGTGTGTGTGTGTGTGTGTGTGTGCTTGTGTTTAAGACAAGCTCTCCCTGTAGCCCCAGCTGGCCTGGAACTCATTCTGCAGACCAGGCTGGCCTTGAACTCACAGAGATTTGCCTGCCTCTGCCTTATAAGTGCTGGGATTAAAGGCATGTACCACCATGCCTGGCAAAAAGATTGTTTTTATTTATTTATTTATTTTATTTTGGTATGTGTATGAATGTACTGTCTGCATGTAGGTTTGTGCACCCGTGTCGTGCAATGCCGAGGAGGTCAGAAGAGGGTGTTGGATTCCCCTGGAACTGGAGTTCTCCTGGAATTGGAGTTACAGACAGTTCTTAGCTGCCATGTGGGTGCTGGGAATCTTGCAGGTCCTCTGCAAGAGCAGTCGGTGCTCTTAACCACTAGGCTATCTCTCCAGCCCCCAGGGTTGTTTTTTTACAATTCCTCGTCAACCACAGGTTGTGGAAAATTTGCATTTACTATGCTCATAATCAACAACCAACAACCTACTAAGAGATATGAATGGAAAGTACTTCCTTAGGGTATAGCCAATATATGTTAAATACATAGCCAATATATGTTAACCAACCTTTGTATTAGATAATAATAATAATTATTAGTATTGATCTTTTTGAGACAAGGTCTCCCTGTAGCCCCAGCTGGCTTGGAACTCACTATGTAGGCCAGGCTGGCCTTGAAGTCACAGAGATCCACCTTCCTCTGCCTCCTGAGTGCTGGGATTAAAGGCATGTGCCACCACGCCCAGCTTATATTATACAATTATATCCTAGTAGGTTAATCATTACTTACATGGATGATATTTTACTTGTTCCCCCAGATGAAAATTTTTATAACAATTAAATTTATAGGCTGAAAGCATTCTAACAGATTATGGATTAATAATTGCTATAGTACTCCTTATAAATATTTAGGTTAGCATAATTGAAAGAACCAGAATTAGCTGGGCATGGTGGCACACGCCTTTAATCCTAGCACTTGGGAGGCAGAGGCAGGCGGATCTTTGTGAGTTCAAGGCCAGCCTGGTCTACAGAGTGAGTTCCAGGACAGCTGAGGCTACAGGGAGACCCTGTCTTGAAAAGACCAAAAAAAAAAAAAAAAGAACTAGAATTATACCTCAAAGTTACAAATTAGAAAAGATTACTTTAAAATGCTAATGATTTTAAAACTTTTAGGAGATATAAATTGGTTAATACCTTCCTAGGGATACCCACTTATTCCTTTAAAAATGTTTTTAATCCCAGCACTAGGGAGGCAGAGGCAGTTGGATCTCTGTGAGTTCGAGGCCAGCCTTGTCTATATAGGCCAGCTAGTACAGGGAGACCCTGTCTCAAAAAAAAAAAAAAAAAAAAAAAAAAGCCAGCCCCAAGTGACACATCTACAATGGAACCTTTACAGCTAAGGCTCATGGAAACAGAGCAGAACACAGGGTAGAGAGAATACTAATGCATCTCTCAACTCTCACCAGCAAAGCTTCCACATGCAACAGAGGGTGGTTAATACAGAAGTGCACAAGACTGTGGAGTGCATGTCCCTGGATAGAACTCCTATATTAAACCTCACCCACTCAGGGCTCAGAGAGCATTACAGAAGATGGGGAGGAAAAAAATTTAAGAGCCAGGGGTGGTAGAGGACTGCCAGGAAACATTTTTCCAAGCTTCTGGGATCTTGGTCATATGAACTTACAGAAATGTTGACGGCATGCACAAGACCCATGCAAACTCAAACCAGACAAAAACCCAGCGCAGAACTGGGGAAATGGACAAGAAGCCCCAACTTTAGCCAAGGAGCTATTGGCAGCTGATCACTGCTGGGTGAGGGAGAGGTGGTCTTCTTTAAGGGATGTGATGATAGCCTCCAGTGGATGACCTCACACCAAGGGACATCTGGGAACACAAACTTGACTTGATAGGCTTTAACAGGTATGGCAGAATGCATTAAATCTGGTGGGGGGGGGACCTTAGGGAGTACAGATAGAGGAGGGGTCTAAATATGATTATGATGTGTTGTATGAATTACACAAAGATTCAGTAAAATTATATATTAAAAATAAAGTACCATAGTCTTTATAAAAAATTCAAATTCTTTAAAAGTTCAGTCTCTAAAAAGTCTCTTAGCTGTGAGACCCTGTAAAACCAAAACAAGTTACACACTGTCTGATTTCAAAAGCGAAGCTCTGGGCCAAACCAAAGTCCAGCAATGTAACTCAGTGTTGGGCATCTGGGACCTACTCAGGCTCCTCTGGGATGCCCTGGGCAGCTCCACTTCTTCGGCTCTGCCCTGCACAGCACACACAGCTTGTTTCACAGGCTCAGGCTGGCTCCTCGCCACACTTGCCGCTGTTCTTGGTGGTTGTCCCTTGGTCCTGGTATTTCTAATATGCTCTGGTCGCTACTGAAACTGAGGCTGCATCTTCACCAGTGGCCTTTCCTGGCTTCACAGCGCCAAGTCTCAGCTGCTCTTCAGGATCCCACGTGCCTTGAAAACCAGTACCATGTAAAAGATTCTTACACATTACCAAGTTGTGTTTCCAGCTTGAGATGGAACCTCAGTCCTTCCTCTTGACAACAGCTTCTGTGTGCTGACCCTGAGGAATACTTCCCAGAAGATTTCATCTGGATGATGCTAGTCTCATTACTCACAGCTGGTTTTCAGCCCTATCTAATCAACATCATTTGTCCCAGTAAAACACAAAAATGTTTCACATCCAAAAATTCTTAATTCAGCGCAAACAGCCCTGATAGAGTCCTTGCTTTCCTTTGAAGCTTCACAAGCCAGGCCTCCTCCATTGTCCATATCTCTTTCAACATTATCTTCCAAGTTCCTACATAATAGCTCACTAAGCTCTAAGCACTCAATGGGTTTTCTAGTCCAAAGCTCCAAAAACTTCCCCAATCTTCCCCCAAACAACTGGGTCAGATCTGTCACAGCAAGAGTCCACTCTCTGGTACCAATTTCTGTTTGAGTTTGCTTTCTTAATTTTTTTTTGTTTGTTTTTATTTATTTCTGTATGTGTATGAATGTACTATCTGCATGCAGGTTTGTGCACCTGTGTCGTACAATGCCTTGGAGGTCAGAAGAGGGTCTCGGATTCCCCTGGAACTGGAGTTCTCCTGGAATTGGAGTTTCAGATGGTTCTTGGCCGCCATGTGGGTGCTGGGGATCGAACCCAAGTCCTCTGTAAGAGTGGTCGGTGCTCTTAACCGCTAGGCCATCTCTCCAGCCCCTTGAGTTTGCTTTCTATTACTCTGATAAAATAACTGGCCAAATTGCATGACACGGGTACACAGACCTGCATGCAGACAGTACATTCATACACATACAGAAATTTTTAAAAAAGTTAAAAAAAATCACTGGCCAAAATCAACTCCAAGAGGAAAGGAATTATTTCATGTTCAGCTTACAGTTCATCATGGAGGGACAACAGGGCAGGAACTCAGGGCAGGAACCTGGAGCACAGACCATAGAAGTCTGCTGCTTACCAGCTTGCTGCTCTGGCCCTTGCTCAGCCTGATTTATTATACAACACAGGGCCACTTGCCCAGGAGTGGTACTTCCCAAATGGGCTGGGCCCTCTAACATCACTGAACAGTCGAGAAAATGTCCCACATACTCAGCAGAGATAACACTACTAGTTGAACAACTTCCTAATTTCTATGTGTGCCAAGGAGTCTGTATCCTCTCCAGCCCACCTAACCAAGCTTTGGTCCTTAAATGATCACCTTGCTTCCCTGTCCCATCAGTTTCTGTGACCTTGCTTGACAGAGGAGCTTGGTGTCTCACACGCTCTTCAGCCTCACAGCTCTGATTTGGGGCACAGAATCAGACACTCTTCTCATGGACCTGCCCTCGAGTCTTGAAGAAGCTCTTTTTTTTTTTTTTTCTGTATGTGTATGAACGTACTGTCTGCATATAGGTCTGTGCACCCGTGTTGTGCAATGCCGCGGAGGTCTAGGAGAGGGCATCCGATTCCCCTGGAACTGGAGTTCTCCCGGAATTGGAGTTTCAGACGGTTCTCAGCCACCATGTAGGTGCTGGGGATTGAACCCAGGTCCTCTGTAAGAGCAGTTGGCGCTCTTAACCGCTAGGCCATCTCTCTTGCCTGAAGAAGCTCTTCTAAAGGGATACTTGTACTCTTCCCTTTGCCTAGCAGACCACTGAGATGATGGGACCCATGACATTAGACTTTCTATAGAAATTCCAGACTGAGAGAGAGAAAAGGTGAAGCTTGGTGCCAGATACAACAACTTGTCCCTGGCAAAGAGATTTCACACATCTGACAACTTGTCAGGCCACCTTGGAGGACAAACTAGAGCAGAGGTAGTGCCAGACCACACCTTGACCAGGATGGCTTAGCTACGCTGATCTTTTACTGTTTAAACCTAAACTTCATGATGACTCAGGAGACAGGCAGGGTCGGGGACAGACCTCTTTGTTGTTCTTCCCGATGTGGCCACATTCCACCAATCTCTTCTCTGCTTTTCTCTATTTGCTTCTTTAATTGGCCTACTGAGGCTGGGTGGCCAAGCCTAGCTCCTTACAGTCAGCTCCCGACCCCTGAAAACTTTAATGACCCTGGTCCTGTCTTGGTAACATTAGCTGCTTCTAGGAGGAAGCCAGGCTAGCTCCTCCAAGCTCCGACCCGGGCGAGTCAGTTCACCTTGAAAGAGGTGTAAACAGTGCTCAATGATTTCTCTACAGTGGTGTGTGTGTGTTTGTATGTGTGTGTGTGTGTGTGTGTGTGTGTGTGTGTGTGTGCAAACCAGCAACCAAATCCCAGTAAGTGACCAGAGTTCTGTATTAATTACTTTGCTTTGTGGTAAAATTCCTGACAATAGCTTGAGTTTATTTTGGCTTATAATTACTTTAAAATTTTTTTTATTTATTATTATTTATGTGTCTGAGTGTACTGTCTGCATGCAGGTTGGTGCACCCGTGTTGTGCAATGCCACGGAGGTCAGAAGAATGCCAGATTCCCCTAGAATTGGAGTTAAAGACAGTTCTTAGGCATCATGTGGGTGCTGGGAATTGAACCTGGGTCCTCTGCAAGAGGAGTTGATGCTCTTAACCGCTGAGCCAGCTCTCTAGCCCCTTGGCTTATAATTCAATTGCAGTCTATTGTGGTGGGAAGGCATGGTGGCAGAATCCTGAAACAGGTGGTCATATTCTGGTGTCAGTAATTAGTGATAAATGCTCCTGTCCTGTTGGCTGCATCCTTTGCATGCCGTTCAGGAGAAAATCCAGGGAATGGAATGGTTCCCACCCACACACACATTCTGGGTGGATCTACACACCACAGCTCTGCTAGAAAATCATTCAGGTGTCCAGAGATTTGTCTCCAAGGAGATTCCAGATCCTGTCAGTATAAACCAAATGTCTATCACAGCATCCAAGGCTAACAACAGAGCTGAAAAGTGTCTTCTAACCTAAATTAAGTGTAAGCCAACAGTAAGTGGTGTTGTATTTAGTGTCTGATCACAGTGATGAGAAAATTAAACAAGCAAGAGTAAAGGAAGAAGCAAGCGGACTACATTTCCTGCAGGGAAGATGAGAATGTGGATGACGTGGCAGGATGAAACCCCTATGCTGTCCTGGCCAAGGAGATGCAGAGCTGGAGGGCCATCAGGCTGCAGCTGATGTCTGGGCATCCGGAGTGTGTGATGGCTCGAGGGACCGCCACCGAGGAGATTCAAGCCAAGCTGGGGATGCAGGCTCTGTCCAGAGCTGTGTGTGGCCCCTACTGGGCTCTGAGTACCTCACGCCTGAGGAGATGGTGCCTTCAAGAAGACCAGGCAGGGGGTGAAATCTGCCAGAAGCTGGTTTTCCAGGCAGGTGACCAAACTAGTAATGTGGACTTTGGTTCCAAGATTCTGGGCCGAGGCTGCAAGATGGAAGAAGAGGAAAAGGAGCCTGTGTCTTACCTCAAAATGAGATCACACTCATATGGATACCTGGACACTGGCAACAAAGAGGACAGAGGAGCTCTGCCCCTGGGGTTCCTGGAGGGGTTGGAAGACAATGTCAGGGAGTGGAGCTGCAGAAGCGGCTGGAGCAGAGGCACAAGTCAGAACCAGTGAGAAGCCGACAAGAAAGTGGTAGAGTGGCAGGGCTGGGAGCAGGACCCAGACAGGGGCCAGCATGGGCAATGGCACCTTGGGATTCTGCTGTACCCTAGGGAGATCCCTGCCTATGGGCTGGCCAGCAGGAGGGACAGGAAGACCTCATGGACTGGCAGCATGACAAGGAATTTTGGAGGAACGCTGGCTCTGGGCTTCGTGGAGACCAGAACGTGGGCTGGAGCACTGTCAAAGCAGGTGAAAGGAGTCAGCAGCACCACGACTTCTCTGCCTCCACCACCATTCATGAACAGAAGGGCTGGCTACTGTCCTCCATGACAGAGGGAGGGCTGCTAGAGACCACAGTGTAGAAGGTCGTCTGGGTGAAGGCCCCAACAAGTCACTACACTCAGCTGCCTGTTGCATCAAGAACAAGATGGCCACAGAAGGCAGGTACAGCCAGCAAGAGGGGCACAGGGGCTCTGTGGTTGTTGCTCTCCTAAGTGCTATGATATCCCAGGAACTGTTGGCTTTCTAGTGGTCACGCAAAGTTGATGACCCCTTGACCAGTTCTGTGTCTTGGAAGCTGCTGGCCTTTCAACACACACCCACGAAGCTGATGGCTTTCTGGGCAAACGTGTGGCTGGGGAGATGATAACTCCCCAGCCACACCAGGCTAGGAAATTGCTGGTTTTCATGGCCCCCACGCAGGCCAAACCCTATGGCCCAGGCTGTTAGCTTCTGCAACCACCCAACCAGCCCCATGTCTGCACAAGGCAGAAAGCTAGCTGAAATAGTAATAGTGCCATGATTGATCGTGTAATACCTCAGAGATCTCTGGTTAATAGTAAAGCTTGCAGGAATCCTCTGTATTCAAGCAAAGTAATGGCTAGGTTTGTATGACATCACTTCCCCACAGCCAATGCCAGACCATTGTACCATTGGAGCATCGCCCCCACCTTGTGGGGTGGACCCAAAAGCCTCCTGGTCACTGCAGTATTATCAAACACACACCTAGGCTTATGCACATCCACAGGGTTTCACCCAGGACTTCAAAGAGAAATGGCCACAAGCCCAATGTTCATATTGTATGTGTGGATGAAAGAGGGCTGAAACTGAAAGGAGCTTCCTCAAGAGCTGTCCCAACTCCACAGAGAAGGCTGGAACAAGATGAAGACAGAGTGAAATGCGACGGACCAACGGAGCCGGGAGCAATCAGTCCGACGGAAACAGGGAGAAGAGTAGGTGGGCGAGAAATGACACACGGACACCAAAAGGCTTGAGTCTGAGTGCACTTTACTTTTTCATAAGTATTAGATTTTTTTGTTTTTTTGTGGGTTTTTTTGTCTTTTTGAGACAGGGTCTCCCTGTAGCCCCAGCTGTCCTGGAACTCACTCTGTAGACCAGGCTGGCCTTGAACTCACAAAGATCCACCTGCCTCTGCCTCCCAAGTGCTAGGATTAAAGGTGTGTGCCACCACGCCCGGCAAGTATTAGTTTTTATACAGAAAAGTTGGCGAGAGGATCACATTGTTTATTCATAGAATTAGCAAGATTATACAGAACTTTTGAGATCAATTATTTTGGAAAGCAATAGAACTATTCATAGGAAATCAAAGATTTATGCTGCTTTTGTGCCCCTGATGCAAGAGTACAGTTACCAAGTTTTGTAATGTACTTTCTTTTTTTTTTCATTCTATTTTTTTAAATTATTTTT
>VZQC01013164.1:1212635-1229835 GCA_009823505.1 Rhizomys pruinosus | reverse complement strand
GCTCTGCAATCCCTATAGTCAGAAGAATAAGAAAAAAGGTATGCCTCAAATAGGATGCCAGACTGGGCTACATAGGGCCTGGCTCAAAAGCAAAATGCACAGAACTTTGATGTTGATAACTTTCTAAAGAATACTATTTCTGGTAGAAGTTGAGGGCTCTGAGATCTTTCAGAACTAAAGATCAAAAGATCATTCAGTTTAGAGCACATATTTCCCACTGAGTTCCTAAACCTCACACAATAAGACAAAAATGATGCACCATGTAGACTTTCTTCTCATTGATCATAGGTAGTTTAGAAATTCCCTACTGTTTCAGAATCGGGTAGTGGTAGCTCAAAACAAAAACAGAAATTTGGTGGGGACTAGAAAGAAGGGTGCAGGTACGGGAGGGAGCTAAATATATTGTATGAAGCAAAAATCTTGGGAAAATTGAGGCTGGAGAGATGGCTCAGTGGTTAAGAACACTGGCTGCTCTTGCAGAGAACATGGGTTTGATTCCCAGCACCCAAATGGAGGCTAAATCATCAGTAACTCCAGTTCCAGGGGATCCAATGCCTTCTTCTGACTCCATGGGCATTTCACATCACAGGTGCACTTACACACATGCAGAAAATACACTCATAGGAGTGGCAGGCGGCATGGGGGGAGCAGACCGAGAGCTGCGGGTCCAGGTCAGGGGGTGGGGAGGTGGGGGGTTGGGAGGGTGGGGGGTGGGGGTTGGTGGACACCGGGGGCACCATGAACGTAGCGGTGGTGCAGTGGACGTAGGAGGTGCTGGGCAAGGTGATCTGGAGGCCAAGAGGTTGCTGAGCACTCACTACATCATCACTGATGTGATTAGTATAACTGGCTTCATGAAGGGCCTCTATACAGACACTGAGATGAAGTCAGACAATGTCAAGGATAAGGATGCAAAAATTAGCTTCCTCCAGAAGGCCATAGACATGGTTGTGATAGTGTCAGGAGAGTTCCTGTCAGCAAAACCAGCCAGAATCATGGCCCAGCACAAGCCTGAAAGAACCATGGAGCTGCTTCAGACCATTGGCAAGTGGTCTCTTGCCAGATCTCTAGCAAGAAATCTCTACAAGATTTCCAGTGATCAACTGGTGAAGAGAGTTTTAGCTCGGAAGAAGGGAAATGCATGAGGAGGGACCTTGGGGACCTCCAAGGTGCCTGAGTCTGACAATAAGACTGTGAAGGTAGAAGAGGCTAGAACCCACAAAGAGGGTAAAAGAAACTATGAAATAAGGGAGAGACTACAAGCTCAGAGAGGAAACAGGAGGAACTGAAAGAAGACAGCAAGCCAAGAGAGGAGAGCTGGGAGAAGGCCAGGGAGGGTGACTGAGACCACACAAAGACCCTAACCGGAACAGGAAAGAAGGAAAGTGAAAGCAAGCCAGGGCGAGGGCCAAGCAGGATGGAGACAACGAGGATGGCAACCAAGAGGCCTAGCGAGAGAAAGACCAGTTGTTGGGTCAGTGTCTTTGTGTTACACGTGACCACATTCCACATGCTGTCCTTCCCTTCTTGGCTCAGCTCCAGGACTTGTCTCCTGCCTGCAGGCTGACAGTCTCTGGGCTTCGCTCCCACAAGAAGGGGGGAAGGAAAACCACAGGAGATCACGCATAGGAATGGAATGAACACACACACACACACACACACACACACACACACACACACACACATGTGGAGAGCCGGGGAGGATAGGAACCCCACTTATTTTCTGCCAGTGAGGTCTATATATTTAAGTCTACTGTACTCTGGGCAAGGAAGTGGGGAGCAGGCAGAAGGGAGGGGTGAGCCAACTTGGTTCTAATACGGGGGGGGGGGCACCTGCAGAACTCCGGTTTGTGCAACAGGTAACTAGAGGTGTGACATTTTGCTCAATGCCTTCCAAAGTTCCCTCAAAGGGAAGGGGCCTGGAACTTTGCAGAGATAGGGCGAAGCAAGAATCATTGTAATATCCCGAATCTTCCTGCTACAGATAACTCTGGAAGGCCACAGAGATATCAGATAACTGGAGATCTCCCAGGACAGGTCCTACAAGTTCTCGCTTCAAGCCATGCAGAAAGTTTCATTCCCACATCCCATCCTTCGTTTTTTTAATTAAAATGGAGCAGTAATGTCAAGGTCCTCTAGGGAGACCCCTGAGATGGCCTGGTATTGGACTAGAACAGTTTTGGCCGCAACCTCAGTGAGTGTATTGATTCGGTTTTTGATAAACTGGAGGACACAGGGTGCGATAGTCAGGAGGACTCCTAGGGTGACAATGGGTCCCAGTGAGGGGAGCAACCAGGAAACTAGGGGGTTGGAAAACCATGGGACAGAAACTCGTGGGGAGGATCTATCACGGAGTTATTTCCTGAGACATTTTTAGGGTTTTAACATTTTGCTCGACAATACCAGAATCATTTAAATAAAAACAATATTCCTCCCCCAGGAACATGCAGGTTCCCCCATTTTCTGCAGTTAACAAGTCCAGGGTTCACCAGTTCTGCATCACCACCTAGGACAGAGACTTTATCTGCCTCTGGAGCAATTCAAGGCTGTTCATTGTGGATGCCATTGCTTCATCAAGCTTAGTTTGGAAGTCCGCTTCCATGCTGTAAACCTTCGCTAGGGCTCCGCCCACAGTTCCCATCGCTGCCGTGGAGAGGGTGAGGCCTAGGCTGAACAGAACCGGGATGAAAATCTATCCCTTTTGATGGTCTAGGCCTGGTCGCAGCATCCAAGTGACCTCCTCCTTCTCATAAAGGAAAAGCTGAGGGGTGATGATTTCAGGCAAACAAATCCCAGAACCAGTAGCATTTGCACAGAGGGATGCGGTGCCATCACACCAGAGAAAGAATGGTGATTTGACACACAGGGTCCTGTCGAGAGGGACACTACGGAGGGACCTGGGGTCTGGAGCTGCTACAGCTCTCACTAAACAAATAGGAAGTGTAGTGTGTCGGTTGAAGAGAGAAATGCCGTGAAACACTGGCTCTGTCTCCATGGGGGCAGATTCCTGTAAGGAGGCATTAGAAGGAATGGCAGTGAAAAGAGGGCCTGTAAGGTCCAGAAAAAACATTGGGAGACACTAAGGTGGGTGGTGTAATTGAGGAGATCTCTGGAATATTCAATGTACTGAGGCTATGTTACAGTGGACTGCAGCTTCCCTTCCATCTTGGATTCCTGTAACAGAATGTGGGATTGAGTGAGGATGGGTTGAGGAGCTAGAACAAGCTGGCGAGAGATACGGATATCTGCCGCAGGGTACCAGGCGTTGCTGTAAGGGTGGAGTTTTCTCTGTACTCCCGCTCTCCAGTACTCACTCCAGGGGTCCTGTATATTAATTTTAAACTGGTTATTTTGGATTTGAAACAGGCTTCTTGGGCTGCAAACACTCTCCAACCTGCAAGACCAGAATCTGCAACCACCGTAAGTATCAGCTTCCTGCAAACACCATCCTTTAAGATGGGAGAAGCAGATAACAGGTGCCTGGGAGGTAGTGGTGGAATTGGGAAACACAGTAATTGTGATTGCGTAGCTGCAGCCTTGCAAAGGACAGTCGCTGGTTCCAATTACCTGATTTCTTCCTTCCTAAGTTTCTCTGACGAGGAATTGCCAGACATGGGTCCAAGTCGGTGGTCTAGTCACAGGCTGGGCAGAGGCAGAGTTAGCTTGAACTATTATGAGAGCAGCTAAAAGGATGGCAGACAGGGGTGCAGAGGGGGGACACATGAATTTTGCAGGAGTGAGGAGTTGGTCAAGTTTCTTCCAGAGCAACAAGTGTGCCATCTTTTTGGTTGGCGGGGATGAATCTGACATTTCTGGCTGGAATCCAAATGGGTCTCAGACAGTCCTGTGGGAAGATGCAAGCAAAGCCCCTCCCAGTTGTTAACAGTGGATCAGGTCCTTTCCACTGATTGTCTAAGGGGTCTTTCCATCTGACAAGTATTTGAGGTACAGTGCTGGGTGTCTGCCAATGTTTGACTATGGCTGGACACTTTGAATCTCCGTAAATGTTAAAGAGTAATGCCATGGCCAGCTGGACGTTAAGAGGGTATTTCCCTGCCTTTTTTTTTTTAATTTTTTTTAATTGATTTTTATTTATTTCTGTATGTGTATGAATGTACTGTCTGCATGCAAGTTTGTGCACCTGTGTTGTGCAATGCCGCGGAGGTCAGAAGAGGGTCTCAGATTCCCCTGGAACTGGAGTTCTCCTGGAATTGGAGTTTCAGACGGTTCTCAGCCACCATGTGGGTGCTGGGGATCGAACCCGGGTCCAATGTAAGAGCTGTCGGCGCTCTTAACCGCTAGGCCATCTCTCCAGCCCTGCCTTTTGTTTTAATAACTGATTTTTTTAGGACCTGATGGGTCCTTTCTATGATGCCTTGTTCCTGTGGGTTATGAGGGATACCTGTATGATGTGCAATATTCCATTATTGACAAAATGATTTAAAGCGAGAGCTAGCAAATGCTGGCCCATTGTCTTTTTAATCTGTTTGGGAAGCCCCATGGTAGCAAAGGTAGAAAGTAGGTAGGCACTGAGGCCCTTGGCTTTCTCTCCTATATGGGCAGTCACCCAAGTGAATTTGGAAAAAGTGTCTATATTGACAAATACATATTTTTGTCTCCCAAAAGAAGCTATGTGTGTAATGTCAGTTTGCCAGAGTACATTGGCTTTCAATCCCCTGGGGTTAATTCCCCAAACCTGTAGTGCAGGCATTTTAACTAGAGTAGAACAGGTTCTAAGGATTCACTGAAGTTGGGCGGAAGGAATTTTAGGAAAGTGAGCTTGAAGTCCTTTTAAATTAACATGGGTGAGGGAGTGGAATTTTTCTGCTTTAGAGAGGGACAGGACATAGACCCCTGTAGAGGAGACTCCGTCTGCAAGAGTTGCCTTCAGAGAGAGGTCCTGGCAGAAGGCTGTGGGCTTGGATGTGCTGTATAAAGAGGGGGTGACTCCTATTCTGTAAAAGGGATGAAACTGCAATGAGAAGGACAGAGAGGCCCAGCAAGAGAAGGACCGGAGCAAGGCGGGAAGGACAAGCAGAGCCCTACTGGGACAAGGGAAAGGACCAGGAGAGAGAGCACTTCAGGGACCTGGACAGGGAGAGGAGCAGGGAGCCAGAGAAAAAGTCTTCAAGCTCAGGGGAGATGTCTAAAAAGTTGCCAGGTGGATCCAAAATCCCAAAGCAGAAACAGAGGCCGAGATTCCTATGGGAGCGTCCAGGTCACTGACATCATCAAAAACATCAAAATGAAGATCCAAAAATTCCACGGAAGGTGACTCCCCCAGTGACGCAGACATTGGACTTAATGGCCAAGATAAGCCCGAGGTGTCAGAGAATGGTGAGGTCCCCAGTGAGCTGTCCTCTGGTCTCAGAAGAATACATGGGCCTGGGTGTGCCACCTGTCCAGCACCTCCTCAGGTCAAATGACAAGAGAGCACTGAGACATTGGTGACAGACTGGTCAAACAGTGGTAAAACCATCTCCAGTGTGATCACAGACTCACAGAATTCTGACGATGAGGATGATGAGCAGTTTGTGGTGGAAGCTGCCCCTCAGCTCTCAGAAATTGACGTGGTGCCAGGAGATGTGGAGGATGAGGAGAGGCACCGTGGGCTTGTAAAGAAGATTTTGTAGACCAAGAAGGACGCGAGAGGCTGCAACAGTCCCCCAGACCTGGGGAGAAGGGAGCCACCAAGGAGCCTGGACCTTTCAACTGCTCAGCTCAGCCATGTGGTGTGAGAGCTATTGTCTGGGCAGGGTGAATGACCTCTGTGCCTGTGTTCAGTAAGAGTCACTCATAAAGGCAGAGTCTAGCTCTGGGCCGTGCTGGGGGATACAAACTACTTTGCTCTAGCAGCTCTGTTCTGACTGTGGATCTGCACCATCCACAGTCAGAGCATAGAATGTTCTGGTCCCTTGCAAGTGGCCTGCACATTGGCTCTTAAAAAAAGAAAATGTAGCAGTGTCAGCATCAGGCATGTCACCCATGCCAACTGGGAAAAGTTCCCCAAGTGGAGCAAGAGAAATGGGTGGGAGACTGACCCTGAACTGAGAACTACAAGAGACTGAATACCGTTGGGTGAGGAAGAATATACCTTAACTAGGATCCCTAGATGTACTGACTAGATTCAAGCAGACCTATTTGCACAGAAGGACATCTGGGTTTGGAAAATTGATAGATAAGACTTAGCTTGGATGTTGTAATGCAGAAGTTCTGATGGGGAGTTGGGGCATAGGGAGGATTGGGTTTGACTGGGAACCATTGTATTAGTTGTACAGATGCTCAATAAAAATATATTAATTTTAAAAAAAGGAAACCAGGGGCTGGAGAGATGGCCTAGCAGTTAAGAGCACCAACTGCTCTTGCAGAGGACCCAGGTTTGATCCCCAGCACCCACATGGCAGCTGAGAACCGTCTGTAACTCCAATTCCAGGAGAACTCCAGTTCCAGTGGAATCTGACACCCTCTTCTGACCTCCTCGGCATTGCACGACATGGGTGCACAAACCTACATGCAGACAATACACATAAATAAATTAATTAATAATAATAAAAAAGGAAACCCTTTCCCAGAAGATAAGAGTCTTGATGCACCCTTTACGTTCTGGAGTGAGAATGGTAAGGCTACAATGGGCATCAGACAGCTGTTGAACACAAACTTTTATTTTAAAGAGTATAATTAGCTCCAGAACAGTGAAGTAGCTTTATTAAGTCAAACAGATCTGAGGCTAAATTACAAGAGCCTCCTCTTTTTCCACAGCTGCTTCTACCCTGGATCTGCTGGTCTCACAGGCTCCCAGAGCTCCTTCTGTCCTTCTGCATAATCCCTACCAGGGTCCTCGTCTTTCATCTCCTGTCACTCACAGCTTCCTTCCTTCCCTCTTCTCCCTCTGCAGGATTTTTACATTCTTGTCAGGTTGTTTTTCCCCTTTTGCATATACATTGTTTTTTCTTTCTTTGCAGTTAGTTAAAGAAGAAAACCAGCCCTCGTGTCACTGCATCTTCTATCCTTGGTGCTTTTAAAGATGATTTACAGAAAGACTCCTCCTCAAGTCTATAAATATATTACAAGTAGAACATTCCATATCCAGAATGCTTGGGAGTTATTTTTAATATTACCTATACATAATCAGACACTCTGGAGACAGGATCCAAGTCCAAACATGAGATTCATTTATTCTTCTATACACAGAGCCTGAGAGTAACTTTATACAATATTGGGGTTTTTTAAATTTTTTATTAATTTTATTTATTTCTGTATGTGTATGAATGTACTGTCTGCATGCAAGTTTGTGCACCCGTGTTGTGCAATGCCGCAGAGGTCAGAAGAGGGTGTCAGATTCCCCTGGAACTGGAGTTCTCCTGGAATTGGAGTTTCAGACGGTTCTCGGCCGCCATGTGGGTGCTGGGGATCAAACCCAGGTCCTCTGTAAGAGTGGTCAGCGCTCTTAACCACTAGGCCATCTCTCCAGCCCCAACAATATTGTTAATAACTTCATATGTTGAACAAACATTCACTGTGTGAAGTGTTGTCCTTATGGGATGATGTTGATACTCAAAGCTTTAGAATGTGGAGTTTTTCAGATTTCAGAACTTCTGATTAGGGGTGTTCAATTTAGTATTACAATAGAAATAATACTGGAAAAACAGAGCTTCTAAATTCCCCAGATAACACTCAAGCACTTCTTAGATGGCAGCATGTTTTGAAGTGATTTTATAGAGTTCTTCAGGACTTTAAGAAAATATCTAAAGTTTCAGGGCCTTGTCTAGTTTCTAAGAATTGATAAAATAGCAAGCATCTGCTGAGAGTAAGTGCACATCCTAGAGGAGACCATTTGCTGTCTGAGAGTGGACAATCTCATTCACTCTCTTCCATAGACCAAGACTAGGACATACTAATGAACAGAAGCAATGGAAAATGAAATGGAATTTCCCTGTCTGGCATCTTGTCACCAAGACTGATGACTGGAGTTCAATTACCAGAACCCACATGATACCAGCTCCTACAAGTTGTCATTTGACCTCCGCACATACACTGTGACACACACACACACACACACACTTAAAAATGCTTTTGCTGGGCATGGCTGTGCACATCATTAATCTAAGCACTCAGGAGGTAGAAGCAGGCAGAATGCTGTGAGTTAAAGGCCAGCCTGGTCTACAAAATGAGTTCCCAGACAGCTGGAGCTATCAGAGACCTGTCTCAAAAGACATATATATATACAGGATATAATATATATATATATATATATTTATTTAGTTTTTTTTTTTGGTCTTTTTGAATAGGGTACTCCCTTTACCCCAGCTGGCCTGGAGCTTGCTATGTAGACAGGCTCGCCTTGAACTCAGAGATCCACCACCGCTGCCTCCAAGTGCTAAGATTAACGTTATAAGGCCACCACGACCAGCAAAGATATATTATACAATTTTTTTCTTTTTAAGAAACATAATGAGGGGGCTGGAGAGATGGCCTAAGCGGTTAGAGCGCCCGACCACTCTTACAGAGGACCCGGGTTTCGATCCCCAGCACCCACATGGCGGCCGAGAACCATCTGAAACTACTCCAATTCCCAGGAGAACTTCAGTTCCAGGGAAGCCGACAGACCCTCTTCTGACCTCCACTCCGCGGCATTGCACGACACGGGTTCACAAACTTGCATCAGAACAGTACATTCATACAACATACAGAAATAAATAAAATTAATTAAAAAAATTAAAAAAAAAAAAAAAGAAAACCTAATGGAGCCGGGCGTGGTGGCGCACGCCTTTAATCCTAGCACTTGGGAGGCAGAGGCAGGCGGATCTTTGTGAGTTCAAGGCCAGCCTGGTCTACAGAGTAAGTTCCAGGACAGCTGGGACTACAGGGAGACCCTGTCTCGAAAAGATAAAAAAAAAAAAAACAAACAAACAAACATAATGGGAGGCTCTTGAAGAGGATTCAGGTTCAGTTCCTAGCACCCACATGGCAGCTAACTATCATCTGTAACTCCAGTTCCAGGAGATTTGATGCCCTCTTCTGGCCCCTGAGGGCACTGCGTTCACAGGGTACACTTACATGCAGACAAAACACTCATACACAAAAAAATAAAACTAATTAAGAAATGAAATATAATAGAGGGGCTAGAGAGATGGCTTAGCAGTTAAGAATAAGGTCTTCTCTTGCAGAGTGCCCAGTTTTGGTTCTCAGCACCCACACGGTGGCTAACAATGGTCTATAACTCCAGTTCCAGGGGACTTGAGATGTCCTCTCCTGACTGGTCAATCATGTGGTCATGGGACCACCCCTGGGAAAGTGGGTTCACCTTAAGTTATGCTGAATAGATGGGTGGAGTGCCTAGTTTGTTAATAAGACAGTGAACTTCGTCTGCCTGGAGTCCCAGTGCAGTGCCTCTGGATCTGGCCACAGACATGGAGGTCTCTGTACGTCTACCTACTTTTCTGAATTCTTTGGAAAAGTGTAATCTCTCCTTTTCTTCTTCATACTTTGGGCTGCCCTAGCATCTTGTATTTTTTTACTTGTTCTCTAAAGCTTCCTTCTCCCTGCCATCTGGCTGCTAGTCAGACACATGTCTGACCGCCATGCAGGGTTTAGCCTGCATGGTCCTTCGCTCTCACATTCTCTTCCTCAAGGCACTACTTAGATTCTCAGCTTGTTTGCCCTGAGGATTTTTCTTTTAAATTCTAATAAAATTGTCCTAAAGCCATTGTTTGGGTCCATTCTTAAATTCTTTTTTTTTTTTATTTTTATTCATTTCTGTATGTGTATGAGTGTACTGTATGCATGTAGGTCTGTGCACCCGTGTCATGCAATGCCGAGGAGGTCAGAAGAGGGTGTTGGATTCCCCTGGAACTGGAGTTCTCCTGGAATTGGAGTTTCAGAGGGTTCTTGGCTGCCATGTGGGTGCTGGGGATCGAATCCGGGGCCTCTGCAAGAGCGGTCGGCACTCTTAACCGCTAAGCCACCTCTCAAGCCCCGCAAATCATATTCTTATTTTCATTAAGCAAAAATGAAGTGACTAAGCTGTGTGGGGCAAGGATAAATTGGGTAATCATGGATCCATCATTTTATTTTGCACTATACTAACTTGGGTTTCACAAGAAGTCTGCATGCCTGATGCTGACTGCCTAAGGACTGAGAGATCCTGAAACCCTTCAATACAGGCCCTGACACCTGCTATCCTAATGACCTCTTCTAGTCTCCATTCCCACATTTATAAAAGTAGAGTAACTCCTGTCTCTCAAAACAAGCTGGAAGATGAAATGCAAGTATGTTTACTTACATATGCAGTTAGCTAACCTAAAAGTGCTAAGCAGGTATGCTGTTATCTTGTGTTCAAATTCCAGCTGGCCTGGAACTCACTCTGTAGACCATGTTGGCCTTGAACTCACACAGTTTTGCCTGCCCTAGACTCCCCAGTGCTGGGATTAAAGGCGAGTGCCACCAAGGCCGGCTCACAAAATAATTCTTTAAAAAGGTTCTATTTTACAGCCTGGCGTGGTAGTGGATCTCTGTGAGTTCCAGGCCAGTTGGGGTTACTGGGAGACCCTGTCTCAAAAACACCAAAGGAAAAAAAAAAAGAAATTTGTGTGTGTGTGTATATCAGGTGCACATGTATCATGGCAGGTGTGTGGTTAGAGAACAACTTTATTTATTTATTCATTTATTTTTTTAATATATATTTTGTACAAGATTATCAAATCTAGACCTGTGTTCCCCACCCTATGCCCCCACCCCACCAGAGCTCATGTATTCTGCCAAACATGCTTTTCATCTTTCTCAGTCTTTCTCGATATTCTCCATGTGGAAGTTGACTGTTTTGAGCATTCACTGTTTCAGTCAGTTCTTTGATGCAGGCCATTCTGTTGTTGTTGTTGTTGTTGTTGTTTCCAATATACATCACTCCCAACTGCTTGGACAAAAGCTCAAGGGGCCGTGCACAAGAAATACAACTAGGTAATTGGCACTAGCATCCACAGATGAGGGCTACCATTCGTCGTCGTTTGTTTTTCTGGGTCTGTGTTACTTCACTCAGCATGATGTCTTCTAGCTCTAGCCATTTTTCTGCAAAGCTCATGATGTCATCTTTCTTTACTGCTGCATAGAACTCCATTGTGTAGATGTACCACAGTTTTTTTTTTTTCACATTTTCTCTATCCACTCGTCAGTGGAGGGGCATTTGGGTTGGTTCCAGCTCCTTGCTATTGTGAAGAGACCTGAAATAAACATGGCCATGCATGTATCTCTGTGGTGGGGTGAGTCCTGGGGGTACATGCCTAGGAGTGGTATGGCTGGGTCAGGTGGCAAGTTCATTCCAAGTCTTCCAAGGGTTCTCCACACTCCTTTCCATAGTGGCTGTACGAGTTTACATTCCCACCAGCAGTGGATGAGTGTTCCCCTTTCCCCACAACCTCTCCAGCACTTGGTATCATTTGTTTTCTTGATCCTAGCCAGTCTTATTGGAGTAAGATGATATCTTAAAGTGTTTTTAATTGGCATTTCCGTAATGATGAGTGAGTATGAACACTAGATAAGGTGTTTCTCAGATATCTATAATTCCTCACTTGTGAAGTCTCTGTCAACTCTTTGCTCCATCTATTGAGTGGGTCATTTGTGGTCTTTCTTCTTTGTGTTTTTGAGTAGGTTTATAATTCGGTCCTGGAAAATCAATGCTGTCCGAGTTTGTCTGCCATTGTTGTGACAAAACACTCGACCAACACCAAACGTGGGGAGGAAAGGGTTTAGATTCAGCTTACATTCCCTGGGTCACAGTTGATCACTCAGGGAGCCCAAGGTTAAGAACTTCCAGGGCAGGAACCTGGAGGCAGGAGCTGAATCAGCACAGGCCATGAAGGAAATTGCTATTCACTGGTTTGCTCCTGGCTTGCTCTCTCTGGCTCATGCCCACCCCGCCTTCTTATAACTGCCAACTCTCAACAATAAAGACAATACAACAGCGATGTGGCCACAGGCCCAATCCAATGGAGAAAATACCCCAAGTGAGGCTCCCTCAAACCAGGTGTGTCAAGTGTGACACTAAAAGCTATCCAGCACAATGCTTTGTCGATTTTTCTGCAGAGAGTGTTTTTTCCTCCCACTCTGTAGGTTTTTTTTTTTTTTTTTTTTTTTTTTCTTTTTTTTATTAAATATTTATTTAATTTTTTTGTTTTATATTTTTTTATTGTCTGCATGTAGGTTGTGAACCCATATCGTGCAATGCCTCGGAGGTCAGAAGAGGGCCGTCGGATTCCCCTGGAACTGGAGTTATACTCCTGGAATTGGAATTTACAGACGGTTCTCAGCCACCAGGTGGGTGCTGGGATTCGAACCCGGTCTCTGCAAGAGCAGTCGGTGCTCTTAACCGATAGGCCCTCTCTCCAGCCCGATTGTTTCTTTTGATATAAAGAAGCTTTTGATTTAATGAGGTCCCTTTTGTCCATTGTCCGACCTTAATTCGTGTGCAGCTGCTGTCATGATTTAGAAGTCCTTTTCCTAAGGCCCCTATATCTTAGGCCTATATCTTGTAGTCCATGCTGCCACTTTTTTCTTCTATCAAACCTTACAAGAGTTTGGGTTTCACATTGAGGGTCTTTATAATCATCTGGAGTTGACTTTTGTACAGGGCGAGAGGAAGGGGTTTAATTTCATTCTTCTACAAGTGGTGATCCAGTTTTGCCAACACCACTTGCTGAAGATGCTGTCTTTTCTCCATTGTGTCTTCTTGGCCCCCTTGTCAAATATGAGATGGCTAAAATTGTATGTGTTCAAGTTTGGATCTTCGGTTTTATTCCGTTGGTAGAGAACAACTTTCAAGAGTTGGTTCTCTACTTCCATCGTGGGTTCGAGGATCTTAGGATTTGTGGGGCAAGCACTTTTCCCCTTGAACCCATCTCACAGGTCCCATCGCCTACTTTTTTTTTTTTTTTTTTTTAATTGAGTCAGCGGCTCACACTGGTCCAGGAAGGTTTCTCACCGCAATCGTCCTGCCCGTTGGAACTTCAGGCGTCAATCACCATATCCTACGAAATGATGACTTTTCTCTTTGCCCAGTTCTGGGTCACAAGCAAAGAAAACACGGATGTGGAGAGGGGAATACTTTTCTTTCCTTACTCTAGGGTGGCTGCGGAAGCCTAGGATCAGCTTGTGGATGTGTGCCGCTGCCGTGCGGACTTTCGCACTGGGCGAACTCGCTGCGTTTGGCCCTCCAGCCGGCGATCTCCTCCCGGCCTTCCCAGTCCCGTCTTTCCTGAGCTAGTCTGGGTGCGCCTCCAAGTCAAGGGTCGTGTTTTATCCTTCCTGGTGTTCCCGGTACTAAAGGGACAAGTCGTGGCACAAAGTACTGGGTGGTGCTGGGGACTGGAGGAAGCCAGGGAACAGCGGGAGAACCCAGTTTCCGTGGCAACCGTCAGAGGGCCTCTCGTCCGGGCGGCATCTCTATGGTTAGAAGGACCGAAATTCACTTCCGGGAAGATGGAGGCGCCCAAGCAGGAGTGACACGTGCTTCCACGGAGAGGACCCGGCACTGACGGTAAGGGGCTTGCTTTCCTCAGGGACAGGAGCAAATGTGGAGATAGGAAAGTGGTTTCATTTACTGACACTGCGGCAGGAGGGCTGGAGTTAGAACAGGAGAAAAAGATGTCAGCCCGCTCTCGGCCGTTGTAGGAAGGGTGGCTCTGAAAACTCGGACTGACTGGAGAGGAGACAGCGCCTCAGATCTTTGCTTCTCTCCATTGATGTTCGTTGTTAGTCTGCTAAAAGCGATTCCTCCCTGTCACTCAGTTCATAGAAACACTTAACGTATTCTCGCTCCATTTAAGTGGCAAGGGCTGTGGAATAAAGCTTGTCTTGGACTTCCTGGGCGTGTGGTTTCGAATTAGTGTGGCAAGGGCTAGGATGTGGGGAGTCTTTAGCAGCAGAGAGCACGTAGAACTGTAAGAAACCTAAACGGAGCTAGCTGTTAAGGATACCGATTCCGAAATTCCTGACTACCAATCCTGGATCCACTACTTGCTGGCTATTTGGTTTCAGCGAGTAACTAAACCTTCAATGCCGGACTTCTCCTTTCTAAATTATGGCTAGTTAACACTTCCTAATGTACGGTTTGGGGCAAGATTAAGTTAGATGATCCATATGAGGCAGTTAATAACCTGGTGTTAAGTCAAAGCATGACAAGTGTAGAATATGATTATTATTGTTAAAATCGGGGGTTAGATCAGAGGTCATTTCTAAGAGGGAGGAGTTTTAAGGTGGCCTCGGTGTTTAAATTTTACTTGTGTTTCTGTATCAAGAAGAGGGCACTCTTACTTGGCGGGTCTTTTTTTCTTTGATGCACTGAAGTGTCAAGTATCAGGCTTTATAGAACCATCCTTTGCAGTGGAAATGTGAATCGAAATGGGATTCACCCTGAATGTGCTCTTTGCACCTAAGAAGCCTGCTCACCATTTTTTTTTTAGAGCTTTTTTTTTTTTAATTTATTTATTTATTTTGTATGTGTATGAATGTACTGCCTGCATGTAGGTTTGTGCACCCGTGTCGTGCAATGCCGCGGAGGTCAGAAGAGGGTCTCGGATTCCCCTGGAACTGGAGTTCTCCTGGAATTGGAGTTTCAGACGGTTCTCAGCCGCCATGTGGGTGCTGGGGATCGAACCCGGGTCCTCTGTAAGAGCGGTCGGCGCTCTTAACCGCTAGGCCATCTCTCCAGCCCCTGCTCACCATTTTTTTATCGTTAAGATTTTTGTGATCTATCAGCATTTAACCATTTAGAAACTGGAGAATGCATTTAGAATGATGTTGGTTGTGGGTTTGTTGTATATACCTTTATGTTGAGGTATGTTCCCTTCAGCCCATTTCCCTCTAGAACTTTTATCATAAATGCATGGTGAGGGCAGGAGAGATGGCCTAGCAGTTAAGAGCACCTACTGCTCCTACAGAGGACCCAGGTTTGATCCCCAGCACCCACATGGCGGCTGAGAACTGTCTTTGACTCCAGTTCCAGCGGAATCTGACACCCTCTTCTGACCTCCGAGGCATAGCATGACACTGGTGCACAAACCTACATGTAGACAGTACATTCATACATATAAAAAATAAAATAAAAGACTATCTTAAAAAAAATAAATGCATGGTGAATTTTGTCACAGGCCTTTTCTCCATCTATTAAGATGGATTTTTGTCTTTGAGTCTACATAGCAAGCTCCAGGCCAGCTGGGACTAAAGAGATACCCTTTCTCAAAAGACCACACACACACACACACACACACACACAAATCTATAAATTACAAAAGAGAGAAAAAAATATTTGTTGTTCTGAGACTGACTTAATTCACCTAATGTGATTTTCTCCAGTTGCACCTGTTTATTTTATGTGTATGAGTGTACTGTCTGGATGTAGGTCGTGCAATGCTGCATGTCGTGCACTGCTGCGGAGGTCAGAAGAGAGTGTTGAATCCCCCTGGAACTGGACCTAAAGATGGTTCTTAGCTGCCATGTGGTGCTGGGAATTGAACCCAGGTCCTCTGCAAGAGCAGTCGGTGCTCTTTACCACTGAGCCATCTCTCCAGCCCAACTTTATTCTTCTTTATGGCTGAAAAAAATTCCATTGTGTACCTCTACCACATTTTTCTTTTTCCATTCCTCTGTTCTTGACCAGCAAGGCTGTTTCCAAACTTAGCTATTCTGAGTAGTGCTCCAATAAACAATAGTAGCGAGTATCTCTGGGGTGTGTTGACTTGGAGTCCTTTGGGGGAATACCCAGGAGTGGTATAGCTTGGCCATATGCCAGATTTATTTTTTAGTTTTCTAAGGAATTTCCATACTGATTTCCCCAGAAGCTAGTTTATAAACCCACCAGCAGGATATGAGGGTTCCCTTTTGTTCATTCCTTCACCAGCATTTGATATTTGTTTCCTTTGTGTGGACGTGTGTGTGTGCATGTTCATATGTATGCAGCTGTACCTATGTGGGGTTGTGTGTGGAGGCTGGAAGTGAACCTTTGGGTGTCATTCTTCAGTTGCCCTTCAACTCTGCTGAGATAGGGTCTCACTGACCTGCCGCTTACCAACCAGGAAAGGCTCAGGGAGCCACCTGTCCCCATTTCCCTAGTATTCATGGATTTGGGGGATTGAACTCAGGTGTGCATGCTTGCATAGCAAGGACTTTACCACCTGAGTCCTATTCTTTTTCTTAATGACATTCTGACTGGGATAAAATGGAATCTTAATGTCATTTTTCTGTTTTTTTTGTGTGTGTGGATGGTGAGGTGTGCATGTGTGTATTTGTGAGTCCACCAGTTTATGGAGGCCAGAGGTCAACCTTGGGTGGTGTTCCTTAGGAATTAGCCACCTTTTTCTAAGGATTTTTCTGTTGTATGAGGGTTTACATGCATGTGTGCACCATGTGTATACCACATGTGTATACCACATGTGTGCCTGTTGCCTAAGGAGAACTCCTGGAAGTGGAATTCAAGGCGATTGTGAGCCACTGTGTGGGTGTTGGGAACTGGACCTGGATCTTCTGCAAGAGCAGTAAACAATCTTAACCAGTGAACCTTCTATCCAGCCTCACTTTTTGTTTGTTTTGTTTTGTCTTTTTGAGTCAGGGTTTCCCTGTAGCCCAGCTGTCCTGGAACTCATTATGTAGACCAAGCTGGCCTTGAACTCACAGAGATCCACCTGCCTCTGCCTCCCAAGTTCTGGGATTACAGGTTTGTGACACCATGCCTGGCTTCTTGTTTTTAAGGCAAGAGTTTCTGTCATTTGCTCATTAGTAGGCTAGGTTTTCTGGTCAGTGAGCCTCAGAGATATTCCTATCTGTATCTCCCCAGTGATGGGTTAGGGTTAAATGGGTATAGGGATCAGACAGGTCCTTGTGCTTGGGCAGCAAGCACTTTACTAGTTAAGCTACTTCCCTAGCCTCCTCAGTGTCATTTTGATTTGCATTTCATTCATTTATTTATTTATTTATTTATTTATTTATTTATTTATTTATGTCTTTTTCAGACAGGGTCTCCCTGTAGCCCCAGCTGTCCTGGAACTCACTCTGTAGACCAGGCTGGCCTTGAGCTCACAAAGATCCACCCACCTCTGCCTCCCGAGTGCTAGGATTAAAGGCGTGCATCACCACATCTGGCCTGCATTTCTTTCTTGTTTTTTTTTTTTTTTTTATGTTTATTGTTTTTACATTTCATTTTTTTAAGTTTATC
>VZQC01013164.1:1165712-1212521 GCA_009823505.1 Rhizomys pruinosus | reverse complement strand
ATATATATATATATATATAATTTTTTTTTTTTTTAAGCTGGCTGAGGTGGCATATACTTTAATCCCAGCACTCCTGAGACTTTCTGTGAGTTCAATGCCAGCCTGGTCTACATAGTAAGTTTCAAGCCATCTGGGGCTAAAAGAAGACCCTGTCTCAAAAAAAGACATATATATATATTTAAATTTTCTGTGTATGAGTGTTTGTCGGCATATATGTACCTGTATGGTGTAAGTATCTAACAGTCATTTGTGATCTGGCACATGGGTGCTAGGAACTGAACCCAGGTCCTCTGAAAGAACAGCAAGTGCTCTTAACCTCTAAGCTGTCTCTCTCCAGCCCCTGAATTTTTATTTTTATTTATTTATTTATTTATTTATTTATTTATTTATTTATTTTTGTGGTCTTTTTGAGACAGGGTCTCCTTGCAGTCCCAGCTGTCCTGAAACTCGATGTAGACCAGACTGGCCTTGAGCTCACAGAGATCCACCTGCCTCTGCCGTGTTGAGATTAAAGGTGTGCACCACCACGCCAGGCCGCTTTTTTGTTTTATTATTATTTTATGTGTATGAGTATATTTCCTGCATGTGTGTAAGTGCACCCATGTCATGCAAAAGTCAGAAGAAGGCATTGGATTCCCCTGGAATTGGAGTTACAGATGGTTGTTAACCGACATGTGGGTGCTGGGAATTGAACCAGGTCCTAAGAGCAGCGAGTGGAGTGCTCTTAACTGCTGAGCCAACTTTCCAGTCCCTAAAAATATTTTTTTAATTTCTTTTTACTGTTTTTATTTTATATGTGTGATTGTATTCTCTGCATGCATGTAAGTGTAGCCATGTCATGGAATCCCCTCAGAAGTGCGAAGAGAACATTGGATTCTCCTGGAACTGGAGTTAACAGATAGTTGTTAGCTACCATGTAGGTGCTGGAAATCAAACCCGGGTCCTCTTTAAGAACAGCAAGTGCTCTTCACCAGACAGGCCTTTAACTCACAGAGATCCTCCTGCCTCCACCTCCAGAGGGCTGAGATTAAAAGCATATGCTACCAGGCCTGGCTTCATTTATTTATTTTTAATTTTATTTTATTTTTGTATGTGTATGAATGTACTGTCTGCATGCAGGTTTGTGCACCCATGTCATGCAATGCCATGGAGGTCAGAAGAGGGTGTCGGATTCCCCTGGAACTGGAGTTCTCCTGGAATTGGAGTTACAGATGGTTCTTAGCCACCATGTGGGTGCTGGGGATCAAACCCGTGTCCTCTGCAAGAGCAGTCGGTGCTCTTAACCGCTGGGCTATCTCTCCAGCCCCTGGCTTCATTTATTTTTGTTTATTTATTTTTTTATTTATTTATCATTTATCATTTATTTTTGAAGTGGGGGTATATATTCCAGTTTGGCCTCAACTTCCTCATGTAGCCAGTGGTAACTTGGTTTTTTGATGTTTTGTTTTGTTTTGTTTTTTTGAGACAGGGTCTCCCTGTAGTCCCACCCGGCCTGGAATTCTAGACCAGGCTGGCCTTGAACTCACAGAGATTCGCCTGCCTCTGCCTCCCAAGTGCTGGAATTAAAGGTGTGTGCCACCACGCCCATGGCACCTTGAGCTATAAACTTCTGTCTTAGGAGAGCTTTCATTGTATCTCATAGGTTTGGGTGTTTTCATTTTTGATTCTAGAATTTTTTTTCCCCATTCTTGATTTCTTCAAGAACCCATTCATCATTCAGTAGTGCGTTGTTGAATCTCCATGGGTTTGTGTATGCTTCAGGGTTTCTCCTGCTGTTGATTTGTAGTCTTATTCCATTGTGACCAGATAGAATACAAGGTATTATTTTAGTTTTTCTATATTTGTTAAGGCTTGTTTTGCATCCTAATAGATGATCTGATTTAAGAGGTTCCATGGGCTGCTGAGATAAATATGCATTCTCCAGTGTTCAGATGGAATGTTCTGTTGCTGCAGATTCAGTGTGCAGAGAGATGGGACACCAAAGTGTTTCTTTTTTTTAACTTTTTAAAATTTATTATTTATTTTTTGTTTATGAGTGTACTGTCTGCATGTAGGTTTGTGCACCCATGTTGTGCAATACTGCGGAGGTCAAAAGAAGGCATCGGATTCCCCTGGAACTGAAGTTAAAGACGTTCTTAGCCGCCATGTGGGTGCTGGGAATCAAATCCAGATCCTCTGCAAGAGCAGTTGGCACTCTTAACTGCTGAGCCATCTCTCCAGCCCCAAGTGTTTCTTTCTTTTTACATCCTTCTTTTTTTTTTTTTTTTTGAGACAGGGTCTCCCTGTAGCTCTGACTGTCCTAGAACTCGCTATGTAGACCAGGCTGGCCTTGAACTCACAAAGATCCGCCTGCCTCTGCCTCCCAAGTGCTAGGATTAAAAGCGTGCGCCGCCACGCCTGGCTCCCAGTGTTTCTTTCTTACAGGAAGCAGTTTATTCCTCCTAGTACCTGGCTCCATGAAGTAGTTCTCAAAAGTAGAGCTTCTACCAAAAAAATGCTCAGCCTTTTATGTCTTCTGTTAGTTTCCCTTCACAATTCAGTTTGTCTAGCACATATGGTAACACACAGATCCTGATTGTGTGCTCCATGCTATGAGGTCATGATGGACAGAACCATGCATGTGCACCCAGGCTCAGACCAGGATGCATTCCTTTTTCTTTGGTCTGGTGTTTTTTGTTTGTTTTGCTTGCTTGCTTGCTTGTTTCCTTACTACACTGTAAATATCTGGTAAGTCCCTTAGAAAAATAAACAAATAAAAATTTTTAAAGACATTTAAAAAAATCTTGTAGGTCCATTTGATCTATTATGCCAGTTTTTATGTGTTGTATGAGTGTTTTGCCTGAATGTATGTTTGTGCATCATGTGTGTGCAGTGCTCACAAGGGCCAAAAGAAGGCATTCAGTCCCCTAGAACTGACATTACAGATGGTAGGGAGCCACTATATAGGTGCTGGGAATCTAACCTGGGTGTTCTGTAAGAGCAGCCAGTGCTCTTAGCTGCTGAGCCATCTCTCCAATCCCCTCCATGATGTCATTTAATTCAGATTTTTTTTAATTTATTTTTTTATGTGTATGAATGTACTGCCTGCATGTAGGTTTGTGCACCCTTGTCGTGCAATGCTGTGGAGGTCAGAAGAGGGTGTCGGATTCCTCTGGAACTGGAGTTAAAGAGGGTTCTCAGCTGCCATGTGGGTGCTGGGGATCAAACCCGGGTCCTCTGCAAGAGCAGTCAGCACTCTTAACCGCTAGGCCATCTCTCCAGCCCTAATTCAGATGTTTTTAATTTGCTTTTTGTCTCGATGATCTGTCAATTGGTGTAATTGACACCACCCACTATTATTTTGCTGGGATTAATCTGAGACTTTTTATCTAGTACTGTTTTATGAAGTTAGGTGCACCTGTGTGTCACGCGCGCTGTAGTCTCGCCGGCAAGAACTTCACGCGGACAACAGGATTCTTCTGTGGTAATATTTATTGTGCACAGCTCTTTTGTGAGAAGGACCCCGAAGGGGGGAAGAAGCACTGTTTAAGTAGCAGTCTAGAGGGTTCGTGTATGTCTGGATAGGTGCACTGTCCGATGCCTCATTTGCATGTTAAAAGCGGGAGCTAAAGGACTAGTAGTCATGCGCAGTTTCTCCAATGCAAAGGCAACAGCGGGAAACGGCTTGTAGTGACTCAGGAAGTCGGCGCCATCTTTAAGGTGTGGTTGCAAGTGACACAGCACACTCGTGCAGGCTACCAACAGTTCCCCCTTATCTATTATATGGCTGGGAGAATGTCTGTCTTAGGTTGCCACTGTAGAGGTATTCCTTACCCGTCATGGGGACAGCAAACAGCTTATTAATTGGTGATTTCTCGCGGCGTCCCACGAGCCCAACCAACAGAGTTTCATAGCGTCCCACGAGCCTCTGCTAGTTTTTAATTTTATTTTATTTTTGTATGTGTATGAATGTACTGTCTGCATGCAGGTTTGTGCACCCATGTCATGCAATGCCATGGAGGTCAGAAGAGGGTGTCGGATTCCCCTGGAACTGGAGTTCTCCTGGAATTGGAGTTACAGATGGTTCTTAGCCACCATGTGGGTGCTGGGGATCAAACCCGTGTCCTCTGCAAGAGCAGTCGGTGCTCTTAACCGCTGGGCTATCTCTCCAGCCCCTGGCTTCATTTATTTTTGTTTATTTATTTTTTTATTTATTTATCATTTATCATTTATTTTTGAAGTGGGGGTATATATTCCAGTTTGGCCTCAACTTCCTCATGTAGCCAGTGGTAACTTGGTTTTTTGATGTTTTGTTTTGTTTTGTTTTTTTGAGACAGGGTCTCCCTGTAGTCCCACCCGGCCTGGAATTCTAGACCAGGCTGGCCTTGAACTCACAGAGATTCGCCTGCCTCTGCCTCCCAAGTGCTGGAATTAAAGGTGTGTGCCACCACGCCCATGGCACCTTGAGCTATAAACTTCTGTCTTAGGAGAGCTTTCATTGTATCTCATAGGTTTGGGTGTTTTCATTTTTGATTCTAGAATTTTTTTTCCCCATTCTTGATTTCTTCAAGAACCCATTCATCATTCAGTAGTGCGTTGTTGAATCTCCATGGGTTTGTGTATGCTTCAGGGTTTCTCCTGCTGTTGATTTGTAGTCTTATTCCATTGTGACCAGATAGAATACAAGGTATTATTTTAGTTTTTCTATATTTGTTAAGGCTTGTTTTGCATCCTAATAGATGATCTGATTTAAGAGGTTCCATGGGCTGCTGAGATAAATATGCATTCTCCAGTGTTCAGATGGAATGTTCTGTTGCTGCAGATTCAGTGTGCAGAGAGATGGGACACCAAAGTGTTTCTTTTTTTTAACTTTTTAAAATTTATTATTTATTTTTTGTTTATGAGTGTACTGTCTGCATGTAGGTTTGTGCACCCATGTTGTGCAATACTGCGGAGGTCAAAAGAAGGCATCGGATTCCCCTGGAACTGAAGTTAAAGACGTTCTTAGCCGCCATGTGGGTGCTGGGAATCAAATCCAGATCCTCTGCAAGAGCAGTTGGCACTCTTAACTGCTGAGCCATCTCTCCAGCCCCAAGTGTTTCTTTCTTTTTACATCCTTCTTTTTTTTTTTTTTTTTTGAGACAGGGTCTCCCTGTAGCTCTGACTGTCCTAGAACTCGCTATGTAGACCAGGCTGGCCTTGAACTCACAAAGATCCGCCTGCCTCTGCCTCCCAAGTGCTAGGATTAAAAGCGTGCGCCGCCACGCCTGGCTCCCAGTGTTTCTTTCTTACAGGAAGCAGTTTATTCCTCCTAGTACCTGGCTCCATGAAGTAGTTCTCAAAAGTAGAGCTTCTACCAAAAAAATGCTCAGCCTTTTATGTCTTCTGTTAGTTTCCCTTCACAATTCAGTTTGTCTAGCACATATGGTAACACACAGATCCTGATTGTGTGCTCCATGCTATGAGGTCATGATGGACAGAACCATGCATGTGCACCCAGGCTCAGACCAGGATGCATTCCTTTTTCTTTGGTCTGGTGTTTTTTGTTTGTTTTGCTTGCTTGCTTGCTTGTTTCCTTACTACACTGTAAATATCTGGTAAGTCCCTTAGAAAAATAAACAAATAAAAATTTTTAAAGACATTTAAAAAAATCTTGTAGGTCCATTTGATCTATTATGCCAGTTTTTATGTGTTGTATGAGTGTTTTGCCTGAATGTATGTTTGTGCATCATGTGTGTGCAGTGCTCACAAGGGCCAAAAGAAGGCATTCAGTCCCCTAGAACTGACATTACAGATGGTAGGGAGCCACTATATAGGTGCTGGGAATCTAACCTGGGTGTTCTGTAAGAGCAGCCAGTGCTCTTAGCTGCTGAGCCATCTCTCCAATCCCCTCCATGATGTCATTTAATTCAGATTTTTTTTAATTTATTTTTTTATGTGTATGAATGTACTGCCTGCATGTAGGTTTGTGCACCCTTGTCGTGCAATGCTGTGGAGGTCAGAAGAGGGTGTCGGATTCCTCTGGAACTGGAGTTAAAGAGGGTTCTCAGCTGCCATGTGGGTGCTGGGGATCAAACCCGGGTCCTCTGCAAGAGCAGTCAGCACTCTTAACCGCTAGGCCATCTCTCCAGCCCTAATTCAGATGTTTTTAATTTGCTTTTTGTCTCGATGATCTGTCAATTGGTGTAATTGACACCACCCACTATTATTTTGCTGGGATTAATCTGAGACTTTTTATCTAGTACTGTTTTATGAAGTTAGGTGCACCTGTGTGTCACGCGCGCTGTAGTCTCGCCGGCAAGAACTTCACGCGGACAACAGGATTCTTCTGTGGTAATATTTATTGTGCACAGCTCTTTTGTGAGAAGGACCCCGAAGGGGGGAAGAAGCACTGTTTAAGTAGCAGTCTAGAGGGTTCGTGTATGTCTGGATAGGTGCACTGTCCGATGCCTCATTTGCATGTTAAAAGCGGGAGCTAAAGGACTAGTAGTCATGCGCAGTTTCTCCAATGCAAAGGCAACAGCGGGAAACGGCTTGTAGTGACTCAGGAAGTCGGCGCCATCTTTAAGGTGTGGTTGCGAGCGACACAGCACACTCGTGCAGGCTACCAACACCTGTGTTCAGTATGTAATTGTTAGAAATCAAATCTGAAGCCGGGCACGGTGGCGCACGCCTTTAATCCTAGCACTCAGGAGGCAGAGGCAGGCGGATCTTTGTGAGTTCAAGGCCAGCCTGGTCTACAAAGTGAGTTTCAGGACAGCTGGGGCTACAGGGAGACCCTGTCTCGAAAAGACCAAAAAAAAAAAAAATCAAATCTGAGGCTGGGCGTGGTGGTGCAAGCCTTTAATCCCAGCACTTGGGAAACAGGCAGGCAGATCTCTGTGAATTCGAGGCCAGCCAGGTCTACATAATTACTTCCAGGCCAGCTGGGGCTACAGGGAAGCCATGTCTTAAAAAAACAAAATAAAATCTGAGGTCCATATTCAGATGAAGCAAGGACACAAGCCCAGAATTTTGATAGCTATTTATCCATAAGACAATAGTGTGCCTTTTCTTTATTGGCTGGGTTCTCGCCTCATAGGCTTTTCTAGTTGACTAGTGTAAAAGAATCAGGGCAAAGAAAGGGATTAGTCAAAGAGGGGGAAGGGTTCTATTGCCCTAGGCCATCAGGTTCTGTGACTGCATTGGGCCCTTTTAGTAAATAAAAGTCTAACAGGGTGTGTGTGTGTGTGTTGACAGGGTGGAGGGGTGGGCAAAAGATTAGATTTCTGGGGGCTGGAGAGATGGCTCAGGGGTTAAGAGCACTGGCTGCTCTTGCAAAGTAACCAGGTTCAATTCCCAGCATCCACATGACAGCTAACATCAGATTCCAGGGGAATCTGATGCTCTCAACATGGGTGGACTTACATACACAGGTCCAGGCAATACACTCATACACAAAATACAAATTAAAAAAAATATTTTTCTTTTGGTCTTTTCCAGACAGGGTACAAATAAATTTTTTTTGTTGTTGTTTTAATGTGCATATATAGTTAGATCTATGCAGGCATGAACCCCAAATAAGACAAACAGATATCAGACTTAAGTCACTCTGGGATATATTTCAGTGATAGCCAGGGCTGAGCAGCCAGTAGCAGCAATGGTGTCTGGGTCAGGCCCCTTTAAATGTCTTGGGTGAGACCTCAGGCAAAACGGAAGAGGTAATAAATTGACAGTTCCTGTGTGTCCCTTGAACTGCTGGGAGAGGCACTATCCTTTTGTTTACCAGTGTCCATCCTTTCACCCTAAGATAGTATCTGTCATTGATGGGTGCAGGTTATGGGCTGTCTTAAGTCTCTCTGTCTCTCTTTAAAAATTTTAGGCCAGAGACATAAATAAATAAATAAATAAATAAATAAATNCGGCGGGAAACGGCTTGTAGTGACTCAGGAAGTCGGCGCCATTTTTAAGGTGTGGTCGCGAGCGACACAGCACACTCGTGCAGGCTACCAACAAGAACCAACTCCCACAAGTCGTCCTCTCACCTCACATGTACACGTATAAATACATAAACATAATTTTAAAATATGTTGTTAATAAATTAAAAAGAATACCATTCTCCCTATGCCCCTTACTAACCAAACTCCTCCTCTTAAACCCCATAAAAGGAAGCCCCAAACAGTAATCAGGCCTTTTGAGTATCTTCACTCATGTGGCCTGCTGCTTGCCTTGCAGTACATTCTGATCTTTTCTATTGATTTGCTTTAAATAAAGTTTTCTTGTTATTTTTGCAAGTCTGTATGGGGCTTATTTCAATTCCTTAAATAAGAAGCCAAGAACCTGAAAGTATTCAGCAGGACAAGAAGCCTCATCCTTAAAGAACCTTGTGTTGGTTTAATCATTTTCTGTTGCCATCTGATGCTGCCACTGGTATAGTGTGAGCCAGGCTGGCCTTGAATCCACTGAATAGCCGAGGGTGCCCTTGAATTCCTGACCCACCTATCTCCACCTCCAAAGTGCTATAAATCTAGCTATTAATCTTATTTTGTCAATACCCATTACCGAGGATGGTAGTTGGATTGGAGAGCAGGTGAAGTCTGGGGGGAGGGGACGTTGACACCATGTTGGTAGATTCATGTTTCCTTAGAGATTTAATATATGTATATTCTCACATTCAAATAATTTCTCCCTAAGATCTTTTCCACATATCCTGCTGAAAGATGGACCCACACAGTGCTCCAGTGTTATTGTTGTTATTACTATTATTATTATTATTATTAATTATTTTGGTCTCTTGGAGGCAGGGTATGGCCTGGAACTTGCTATGTAGACCAGGCTGGGCTTGAACTCACAGAGATCCACCTGCCTCTGCCTCCCAGGTGCTGAGATTAAATGTGTGCTCCAGGTTTTTTTTAATTTTTATTTATTTATTTATTTATTTATGTGTATGAATGTACTGTCTGCATGTAGGTTTGTGCACCCGTGTCATGCAATGCCTCGGAGGTCAGAAGAGGGTGTTGGATTCCCCTGGAACTGGAGTTCTCCTGGAATTGGAGTTACAGATGGTTCTCGGCCGCCGTGTGGATGCTGGGGATTGAACCCAGGTCCTCTTCAAGAGCAGTCGGTGCTCTTAACCGCTAGGCCATCTCTCCAGCCCCCTTTCAGTGTCATTTTACAGGTTAAAGTTAAGTGCTACATCTCTAGCTTCTAGAAGCAGCCTGAGGACATAGTAGTAAGGTTATATCTCTCTCTATCTCTAGTTTGCTATGTAGTCCAGCTGGCCTCAAACTTTAGATTCTCCTACCTCAGCCTCCCAAGTGTTCTTCTTACACCCTTGCCTCTACTTTCTTTTTATCTACCTCTGCGTGTGTGTGGTGTGTGTGTGTGTGTGTGTGTGTGTGTGTGTGTGTGTAGACCACGCTGGGCTTGAACTCACTGTTTCTCTGTAGCCCCAGATGGCCTGGAACTCACTATGTAGACCAGCCTCGCCTTGATCTCACAGAAATCCACTTACCTCTGCCTCCTAGGTACTGGGATTAAAGGCGTGTGCCTCCAGGCCTGGTTTGCTATTCTTGATTATTCTTTGGTTCCATTTCTCCTCCTTTTCCTCTCTGTCTTCTCTCTTCTTCTTTTAAGTTGATTTTGTTTCTGTTATTTTAAGACAGGGTCTCATGTAACCCAAATGGCCTCTAATTTTTTTTTTTTATGTGTATGAGTGTACTGTCTGCATGTAGGTTTGTGCACCCATGTTGTGCAATGCTGTGAAGGTCAGAAGAGGGTGCCGGATTCCCCTGGAACTGGAGCCTCTAATTATTCCATAGCTGAAGATGACTTTGAATTCCTGATGCTCCATCTCCCGAGTACTGGATGCACTACCATGCCTGGTTCTGTGCTGTTGTTTCTGGGACTTCATGCTGTCATCTTTCTTGGAGTCCTTATGCATTTTTTAAATTGTTTTTCTAGAAGTTACTCAAATAATCTTTTGATATAGGATAGGTATGTCGGGTAAATTTTCTGAATTCTTTTTTAAAAAGTTATTTGTGTAGCCAGGTATGATGGTACCACCTTTAATCCTCTGGGAGGTAGAGGCAGGAGGATCTCTAGGAATCTGAGACCAGTCTGGGCTACATAATGAGTTCTACCTGGGGCTACAGACAATCCCTATCTCCCTCCACCCACTCGCCCCCTCCCCCAAAAAAAGGAAAGGAAAAAGAAAACCAAGAAAAAATTATATTTGTACTTTATGAGTATGACTGTTTTGTCTGCATGTATGTTGGTGTGCCTGTGCATACATGGAGGCTGGAAAAGGCTGTCAGATTCCCTGGAACTAGAGTTACAGACAGTTGCTAGCTGTCATGCTGGTTCTACCTAAGGGGGCAGAACTCTGCAAGAGCAGCCAGTGCTCTTAACAACTGAGCCCTCTCTCCAGCCCTGAAGTTTCTTAAAAGTGCGCAGTGTTTCTATTTGCTGCTCTCTTGGATGCAGAGCTTGGTGAGTATAGAGTTCTAGATTCAGTCTTTGCTTCTTGGAACTAGGACTCAAAAAGATGCCTTCGTTGGCAGGAGACCTATGCATGCCAAGAAAGTGATCAGAGGTGCAAGAGGGATGGGTAAGTCATCTTGAAATAAAGGAAGTAGAAGAAGGAAGGCAAGAAGCCCTGTCCTTAAATGATCTGCTGCCATTTTGAAACTTATCATGATTTTTGAAGAAAGAGGGCCTGGCTTTCCTTTTGGCTGACCCCTGCAAGTCATGAAGCCGTTCCTGTTTGGAAAGCATCCAAGTCTCAGCAGTATTGACAGATCTGAAGTCAAGTAGACTCTCGTGACTTGGTAGATAGCATGGTTTTTCATCCTGTAAACTCTTCATTTGCACACACACAGTGCATACACACACTTTAAAAGTACATTATTGGGCTGGAGCGATGGCCTAGCGGTTGAGAGCGCCGACCGCTCTTGCAGAGGACCCGGGTTCGATCCCCAGCACCCACATGGCGGCCAAAAACCGTCTGAAACTCCAATTCCAGGAGAGCTCCAGTTCCAGGGGAGTCCGACGCCCTCTTCTGACCTCCGCGGCATTGCACGTCACGGGTGCACAGACTTGCATGCAAACAGTACATTCATACACATGCGGAAATAAATAAAATTAAAAAAAAAAAAAAAGTTTGCAAAAAAAAAAAAAAAACAAAGCACAGCATGTGTTGCCTGTACCTGTGGAATGCCCAAGCCGAAGTGAGGAAGGAGACAGAGGGGGACCTAGGGAGCCTTATTGGCAAACCCAACATATTTCTTAAATGAGTCACCAAGGCGTTCCAGTTTTCAGCAAGAGACTCCTGTTCTCAGGGAAGAACCGTGGAAATGATCCTCCTCAGACACTCTTACATGAATACCCACGACACTCATGGATTAACACCACACAAGCACACAAGACACACGCACACACACACACACACACGACAACAACTATTTCTTTAAAATATTTTGATTTTTTATGTTAATGTTGTATCCTGAAATAAGTGCCTGATATTATTTTTTGAAGAACAGGGTCCCTACCCTATAAATGACGCCCCAGCTTTGGCCCTAGGAACCTCACTCACTGTAGACCAGGGCCTGGTCCCTTGAACTCACAGATGTTGTGTGAAGGGAAGCCGGGTCCCTGTGCATCCCATAAAGGACAAAAGAAAAAAGAAGGGCTTGAGACAACTGCCACCGTAAAATTCCCTTTGAAGTAGGTTCCTCTTCCCTGAACCTAACCCACAACAGATCCCACACCACCACCCTCCAGTTGTGCTTGGGGTTTTAATAGTGGGCACAGTGAGATTTCACACCTGGCTTGCCTACCTGGGTGACTGTGCACAAGACCGAAGTGGCTCTTACCCACGGAGCCAGTCTCTCCGTTACTCAGCAAAGGCGAGTTTTTTTATTTGCATTGCTCCATTGTGAAGAGGTTGAACCTCACTTTTGTGTGGGTATGTAAGGGTCCTTTTTTTTGTATTTGTTAGCCTGTTGTGTTGAATGAGCCATTTGCACAATCCTTGACAACATTCATCCTTTTTTGGTTTTTCGGTCTTTTGGTTGCAGAACTGGCTTTTTCTATGATAATGGTTTATGCAATTTCCCCATTTTTTATGTTGATATTTTCAAATGGTGGTTTTTTTTTTTTTTATTGGCCATTCAGAAATGGGGTATAGGGGGGGTTGGAGTGATGGCTTAGCTGTTAAGGGCACAGACTGCTCTAGCAGGAGGACCATGGGTTGGATTCCCGCCTCACGGTGGAAAACCTAAGAACCATCTTTAAGCCAGGTGGTGTGGTGGCACACGCCTGTTATCCTAGCACTCATGAGGAGAGGGCAAGAAGGGCAGGTGGATCATCTGGGTTGAATTCAAGAAACCATCCCTGGTCCCACAGGGCCAAGCTGAGGGCCTATTAGTGAGATCCCTGTCTCAAAAAAAATAATAATAATAATTAAATAAATAATGTTATGGGTGGTTTTATACACATAATGTGGCAGCATATGTGGCAGATGAACCAGGGCTGCCATTATACCCCTTGCCCAACACATAGTGTTGGAAGACCAAAAAGAAGAGCCATTGGTGTCCCCCCTCCCTTTTTCACTTCTATTCCGGGAGACAGTTTTCTCTCACTGAACCTGGAGCGGAGACTGAACCTGGAGCCGCAACTATGTTGTTTTTTAGCTTAGCCCTGGCAAGACCAACAGCCACACCAAGTAATTCGCACCTCTTGTTTTCAGAACATAATGGTGAGCACCTGAAAAACAACACCAAAGGACCCAGTGGCCAGACCTTACCAGGCCACCACTTGGGCCCAACACCGAGAGGCTGTTTACAACACGATAACTGCTGGGGAAATCCAACACAGCTCTTCCCTGGTTAAGCAACAACAGCAAAGCAACCAGGGTCGTAACCCAGTGAGCCATCTCTCCAGCACCTTTTAAGAATTTTTTTATATTGTGTCTTTGCCATTCTTCTTTTGACTTTTTTTGTTTGTGAATTTCTATTTGGACAGTCCTTTTTGCCCACACCTGGAAGGGGTTACCACCAGGTTTTTAAAAGCATGGACCTCTGTCATTTTCAGCTGGTTATTTAACACGTAACATTTTAAAAATAATAAATAAAAGCTTTAGTTTACAATTTGGAGCTTTTTGTTTTGTATATTTTTGATTTAGCCTCCATGCGGGGGGTGGGATTTCCCCTGTTCCCTCGTTTCCCTCTGCCCCACCGCTCCCTAGGTATTCCTCTTATTATATTCCACCCTGAGAACTTGGAACTGGCCCTGTGGAGACAACAACAGCCTTGCAATGCAGAACTTAAAACTGCCGCTCGACCTCAGACCCAAGACCAGAATCCCACCAACGTGAATCGGAGACCCTGTCTGGGAATAAAAATGGCATTTGGGGGTATTTCAAGGGGAAACTAGAAAGACAAGCCAGGTGACGGGGGGGAAGCTCACCAGAAGACTGGTTGTTGCTGGGCTGACTTTAAGGATTCTTGGAAGCCTGGGCAGAGTTGCTTGGAAAGGGAGAGAAACGGACTTTAAAAGGTGATGTCAGGGCTTCACCATGTGTTCTTATTTTTACTTGGCTGGTCGGAAAGTCAGGTTGAGGGATGTTGGAAACGCTGTAGAGGAGTTATCCGTTTTCCCTACTCGTCCGTTCCTCCCCTAATCCTACTCCAAATCACCCCCCCCCCCACCCACTCCGGGCTTCTACAGCTATTGGTTGCACCCAAGAAAATAAACTTTTTGTTCAATATATTTCTTGGCCGGAAATGGGCGGCCGTGGCCCTCAAAAGGCTGTGGGCCACTTTCATATTCGGGGCTGACTTTCATCAGCCAGGGCGACCCTCCATAAAGCTTTGGCCTATGGAGTGGAACAGGGCTTCCGTTTGAAAGCCCAGGGGCCGCCCATGGGGCAAGCGCCGTCCGTTCCCCCCCCGCCGTTATCAAATCTCCTGCTCAGACGGCCCCGAGGGCCTCGCGGGGCACACCTCCCTGTGGGCCCAGGAGAAGAGAGCAGCGTCAAGGCCTGGGGGAACCCGAGCCAACGCACAGATCAAGAGGCAATTAAAATAAATTACAAATTAGCAAGGGAGATTTATATCGTCCGAGCACTGGTGGAAAGCAAATGCTGTGCCTTTCCAGACAGATGGTTGTCTAGAAAATTCCTCGGCGTGTCTCAAAGGGACTTCCTTCGCTGCGCCGTGCCAATCCCCAAACATCCGTCACATACCCATAGCGAATGGGTGCGGGCAGATCTGAGCTTTGGGGGGCTCCGTCCTTGGCCGCCTTTGTCCATAGCCCCGAACACCACCCCTGAGAAAGGGGACCGGGCATGGTCCAACCTTCGCAAATCGTGGACGGTGGGGACCCTGGCTGTGAAGCAGTCTTATTGGTCCCCAATTTTGATCCTCCCCCCCCCCCCCGTCGCTTTCCTCCTCTCGGTTTCCGCAGAAGTCCCACTAAGTGGTTTTTTGACACTAGCTGCTGAGAGATCGTTCGCCCCTGGCAGTTGCCCTCTGAGAGTTACTGTAGCGTACTCCTGTCCTGTGTTTGGGAAGACCCACACAGCTAAGAGTGCCAAGCTGTGCCATCCCACGTCCACCAGATTTAAATTTATCCTCAGAATTTTTTATTTCCATTAATCTTGGAGATCTGACTGAGATACCCGATAGCCATCCAATAACTTTGGAATACCAAGGCCCCTTTTTTTTTATCCACCCACAATCTCACACATCATTCTCCTCACGGACTGATATCCAGAGAGCAAAATTCTAAGTGAAGAAGGCAAGAGTCAGACTGGCTAAGTATAGAGCCCCCGTCAAAACATGCTCCAAAGAGAACCAACCATTCTCCTGTAATAAAAACTCCATAAATCCAGGAGGACCTCTCTACTTAGTGCAATATAAGATCTCAGGTGACATATTCTGTGGGACACTTTTCTCAGAGGCTGTGACACTTTTCTCAACAATATGGGCTAGGGGTGTGAAGAATTGACCTTTACACATGCAACAACCTGATTTGAAGAAGCTAATTGGTCATATAGTGAGGAGCTGAACACCCATAAACCAAAACTCCAAAATTTGAAATGCTCTGTAATCCAAAAGCTATTGAGTGCCAAGCTGGTGCCACAGGTGGAAATGCCATCAAACCTGAACCTTGTGGACCGGGGTTAAGTTCCCCCCAAGAACACAGGTTAACGTTTGGCCGCAATGGTGGCAAAACAACCCTTCTAAACCCCAGGCAGCGCCAGGAAGGCCGAGACAGAGGGGGAATCTCCTGTGAGTTTGAGAGCCATCACCCGTGGGTGTCCCAGGGAGAGGCTACGCCTGGGCTACTGAGAAAACCCTAGTCTTTGAGGGAAGAAAAAAAAAAAAAAAGCAAAAGGCTGCCACCTAAACAGCAAGCCTCAAGGGACCCCCCTTTATCTCTCCCTTTCCGATCCTCGGGGTGGTAGTCCGTTTGGCCGGCTGGTCTGGGCAGTACTGCCCTGATTTTCTTCTTGAACAGATTAAATCCCATGAATCCAGAAATTCCAACCCAGTCTAATTTCTCAAGAAGCCATGCAGAGAGATCCTGTGGTGCTCACTGGATCCCCAACCATTTTTCAGGTCGCAGTCGTCTACACCTCAAAGTCACTCTTCCCAAGGCTGCTTATCCCCCCCAGCAGTTTTCTTACCTGGTATCTTGTGAGGCCCTGAAACTTCCAGAGAAATTGAGAAGAGCCGCCAAAGGGGGTCCAAAGGCCTGTGTTGAGCACAGTCGATACAATGAAAACTACTTACATACACTGTAAATAGCAAATCCTGGTTAATGTCCCCCCTGCTTATGCGTAAATCTGGGTGGCCATAGAGAAGGAAACGTGTCCCCACATGCTGGACCCTGCTTGAGCCTTGAATAAACGCGGCCCTGGGCCAGCACCCAATGCTGTCAATGTGATCCCAGTGAAACGCTCTAAATGGCTGGGGCAAACAAGTTTGGCCATGCCGGAAGTTCAAAGAGAAAGCACTCCCCATGGGTGCAAACGCAGCCCCCCTTCGGGGGGAAGCGCACGTGGCCACAATTTAGAACAGAGGTTTCACGCAAACCAGACCTGAAGAAACATCATCAGGAATAATATGCAGAAAAGAAGGCTAACCTAAGGTGGGTGATGGACTCAGCACACTAACACCCACTGGAGATAAACAAAGACCTTCCCCCTGCGCCAGCTTCCTCAGTAATACAACCCGGAATGGCTAACCCTGACGTAAGGTTGCTATTTCACATAATGTGGCCTGCCTCCCGCGTTCTTCAAGTTCCGTGGCCTGATGGAACAGAAATTCATCATCAATTCTACATAAAGGAACCCTGCTTCAAGGACTACCCACGTGGTAAACACATCCAAGACCCCCTTTGAATCACGAATGACTGCGAATCTTTGGCAGAAGGGTCACAGCTGGGCAGAACATCCAGGGTTGTGTTGGGGGGCAAGCCCTCCACAGTTGACCAACCAGAAGAGATTGGCCAAGCCATGGACAAAAAAAGCCCTTCCACTTACCGCCCCCCTCCCTGCTATTGAAAGTACACCAGATCGGCTCTGTGACTGAGTCTCTGCAGGTGTGCAAGCTGGCTCTGTCCAATGCTTGGGGTATCATGGTATCCTATCACTCTGGGAAGACGAGGATTCTTTCATTGCTGGCCTGGCAGTGGGACTCTGTACTAGGCAGATCGAGACTGGTGTGCCTTGTTGATCTGAGTGCCTTTCCAAGTACAATCGGATTCCCAGAATTGAGGAGGAACTGAGCAACACAGCCAAATTTGCCTGCAGGTCTTTCAGAAACCCCTTGGGCAATTAAACCATGGGCCATCAATACCTGGAGCCCTCAGTCACCACCAACCCCTATGCTTAGACCCCCCCTGCCCCACTGATGTCATTGAAGGTGAGTTCATGGAAACCCAAGCCCAGTATATTGTCGGACCCTCCTGTAAATAGGGCCCCCTTTCGCTGCCCAAACCCCTCTTCCTTAGAAACTCAGAAAAGCCTATACCACGCAGAAGCCCCCTGTTATGGAAACCGCCTTTGTACTCTAATAAATCATAATGATTAGGTCCCAAATCTATATTTGTGGTTTTCGCAATTCACTTTCCCATCTAAGTATCAGAGCCCATTTAGTAACCACCAGGTGTAAATCCTCCAGAAGTGGCCACATGAACAGAGCCCTGGTGGTTCCGTGTGCAAAATAAAAGCCTTAGTGACCCATAAAAAATACTGATCACAACTAGGAAAACAAGCCAATGTTGATGGAAAAAAAAATACACTAAATAGACTTTTTCAATAATATGTGTTATAAGATGCTATACACAAATGCAATTTTCCATAGGGTTTGACTTGAGGATCATCCCCATGATATCAAGTTTTAGGGTATTTAACATAAATAATATATATTAAGTACAAATATTATCAATGAAAAGCCGAAAAATTCGCAAAATCATAATGGTACAGCGAAGCCGAGTTTTGATAAGGGACACCTCCCGCCTAGTAACGTTGGTTGGATTTTCCACAATAAACGGACTCAAATCCCCGCCTCCTCTGGTTTCAGAAACCAAAGCCAACGCATCCATGGTTTGCAGCATTAAAGGGACAAAGCCTCCCCCTGGATGAGAGCAGGAAGTAATGTTAAACATTTTTTAATATACATCCCCCAGTGTCACTTCCAGCAAGATGCTAAAAGCACCCAAAGGGAAAAGGCTATAAAGCAGCACACTCCAAACTGTTGACGCCATGTGTCCTTATCAATAAGTCTTAGCATTTGTCCCCAAAGTCTGCTTAAATTGTACAAATGACTCTACTAATAAAATGGCATTGTGTCAACACAGAAAATGCGGCTGGAGCTGCCGATTGGCTCGGTTGTTTAAAGAGCATCAGTGATCTTGCCCCAGACATTCCATAACATCGAGCCATGCACTTCAGAACTGCCATATAACTCCCAGGCCCCCTTCCCAGGAGAATCAGACATGACTGGCAGCCAAAGGCATCTATATTCATGTACACACAAAAATAATTAGAAAGTAAATTAAATAAATAAATAAAGGTACAAAAAAATTAAAATAACAGAAAATAGAAATTGAAGATAGAATGCGCCTTCTAAAAACTTTTTATGCCACTCATTTAGCTTTATGGTACCTCCTCGTTTCTCCCTGTCCCACGTCCTCCAGACCCCAGCAGTACTTGACCTTCCAGCAAGCAAGCAGTTCTGAGAAGTGTGTAGGACAAAAAATTAAATTGAAAAGAAAACACTCAAGTACTGATGGCGCAAGGAATAAATTTTGGAGGAGGGAAGCACCCATGGAGTGCGCCAATGAGGGAGACTCACAGAGAGCACAAGGAATGCACCCCTGAAATAAACCGTGACCTCCCCGTGCATTCATTTATTTTTTAAAAAGAAAAAGTCCCCATGAGTTCAAATGGATCTGAAGCAAAAGTGACAGAACATCTGCCTAAAAGTGAGAAAAGGTCTCAGGGAACACAAGAGAATGTGCAGATGTGCAGTTCATTGCTGTCCTGGTCCACAGGTACACCCCAGAGCTCCCCAGGGAGTCAGACTGGGTTAGTGCCATTTTCGGTCTTCTTTTAGCAGTGGAATCTCACATAGAACCGGATATATCAAAATTGATCAGAGTGAAGACAGGCTGTCTGGACCAGGTTGACTCCCGGTCATTTTCCTTTGAGATTCCCCAACCTCAGCACCCCACATCCAACTGGAGCTGTCCTCTGGGCAGAGCTGGCAGTCCTTGCCCTCGGCATTCTTGAGGACCTGTGGTCGATGAATGGGTATTCCCTCAAGGTCTAACAAAAACCCATCCTCCCCGGTCCCTGTCCACAAACTAGTTTCACAAGCCTTCCTCACTCCCTCTAGCTTATTCAGCCTGCCCGTTGTGGAACATTTGCCCCTCCAGGAAGAACATGGCCTCACCATCACGGCTCGGAGCAGCTGGAATGCCCTGCAGGAGTCCCTTATGAGAGGAGATGAGATGGGGGCTCACAAGCACAAAACCCTCCTCTGTCTCTCCACCCCCTGACATTATGTAAAAGGTAGACAGTTGACAGGGGTGGCACTCTTCAGTAGGCTGGCCGCCTAGACCTCATGCAGGGAGTCTCTTTGGTGGTATGGATACCCATGTATCCACTCCGGAAAATCTCTAAATGCCTTGGGAGCTGTACCGTTAGCTGGCTACACAGACCATATTGATTTATATACCCCTTTGAAATCACCATGCCTTCTCTTTGTAAACCCCAGTAAGCGCATTGGTTCCCCAAGGCATGGGATTTCACAGTTTTCTTGGTCCTTTTGTTTTGGTACCCCTTTTATCTGGGGTAAGTGGACGTTTCTTCTTCTTTTTCTTTAAAATCCCGCCTAGGAAAAGGTCCCAGGGTGGACATGCTTCGCCTCCCCCCCCTGGCTATTTTTCCTTCCCTTTTTTGCTTTTTTTTCTCGCAATATCAGAAGAATCACCTGACTTTGCGTCTTTAGCCCTGTCAGTTCAAAATCCTACCGGGGGGTGGGGGGGTCAGAACTGCCCACGCACAGGTCGCCGTTCAACAGGAAACCTCCCTCTAAACTCCGTCAATGGGATTTCCTGAACCGTCAAGGTAAATGTGGCCACAGAGTAGGGATCTTGGCCCCTGGGTCCACAACTTCCCATGGGCCTTTTGGACATATAAGGGCAAAAAAATCGAAAAATTCGCTCCACCCCACTTTTGGGCTTGAAGTCGTTGCCCCCAATGTTTTTAAGAATTAGAAGCCAGAAGGAGAGGGAAAAATGCCAAGGACTATAGTGTCCATTGGCTTGTTAAGGTGCACAGTAGTTGGGTCTCATGAAGGTGACAGTTCTTCTTTTTTTTTTCCCCCCTCCGTATGGATACACAGTGGGCATTTTCAATCAAACACTATTAGGTTAGGGTTAAATATAGTACCTTGTGCTTTGTAAACTCCTGAAGGGAGGCAAGGGCAGCTCAGAAGAGTGGAGTTTACTGACCCAGAAGTCAGTCTTGTCGGAGCATGGTATGGACAGACATCACAGATCTGGGGGAAGATACCCCCATTTGCTTCAATGGAATGGGACATTCCTTGAACAGTGGGCTCCCTCCCTGCAGCAGTTAAAAAAAGAAGCAAGAGACCTAAGCTCCACACATGATTTTCTAACCGTTTGAGGGGCATGGACACATGCGGTTGTCAAGTGGTTGGAAAGAGTTTTTTTTTTTTTTTCTCTTTTGGCCATGTGTTGATATAAAGTAAAAAAGAATTCAGGGGGGTCCTTGGAGAGATGGCCTAGTGGGTTAAAAGTTGCCGGACTGCCCCCTTTTGCAGAGGACCCAGGTTTTCCATCCCCAGCACCCACATAGCGACTGAGAAAACATCTTTACTCAGTTCCAGGGGGAATCCGACACACTCTTTCTGAGGACTTCCCTCGCATTTTGCCACGCACGGGTGGCACCAAACTCATGCGGACGTAACCTTCTACACATACAAAATAAAGTTTCAAAAAAATTTTTTTTAAGTTTTTAAAAATCTAGGCAAGATTAAAAAAAAGCAATTCACGAAAGTATACTCGGCAGGGTTTATAAAGTCAATAAAAACATCTCTCCAGAAGTCCTGGCCCTCCCCTCCTGGCCCACAAAACCCAAGTTCTCCGTTCTTTCACGAAAATGCCTTCCTTCCAGCTGACCACCCGGCCCTCCCCCTCCCCCCCCCAAAATGGCCAACTGAAGTCAGAAAGGCCGGCAATGTTCCCTCAGACACACCGTGATTCTTTTAATGTTAAGCCATTTCTCTTCTGACTACACCAATCTGAGATCACAAACCCTTTGAGAACAAAACCATGGGCCTCAATCTTGGGGTCAGTTTATCCCTTCCCCCTGAGGGATACCTAACCTAAGCTCCGAGTCCCCCAAGCCCATAGAACCTTTTTGAATGAACCAGAAATGAAACAATGTCAAAGGAGGTGGGCTTTGAAGAACCAAGAGGGCAGGAATGACCATCTCCCCCTTTTTGCATGGCCTTAGTAAAAACCTGGCTATATGCCCCAGGTGCGTTGGAAAACCGACAATGTTCACAACCTCCCTTTTGTTGGGTGACCTGTGTCAAGACAGAAGAAGGTGATTTAGTTACAAAAGTGAAGCAGAAAACCTTTCCCCCTCAAAAGTATCATGATGCAGTAGACCCAACAGGCAAAGCCCAGATTGTTGAACCTATGGGATTATAGCTCCCCAGCAAACAATTATCGATTCCATGGGAACTTGCCCCCTGATGAGTAGGGAGAAGTAATTGAAGTCAGAAGAAGAAGAACATAGGACCCATGCACACACCCCCAAAGAGGCCAACCACCTCACAACTCCCTAGCCAAACCCTAGCCCATCCTCAAACTCCAATCCCCTCCAAAGGCCCTAGCCTAAGGCAGACCTCCCCAGCAATAGGGACAGCGTGAATTGGTCACTGAAGCCCAGCCTGTTGGCATTTTTACTGACAAGCCACCCGTAACCACATGCCCCTTTTTTCCCCCCCCGTTGTCCCCCTGGCCAAATTTCTGCCTAGAACACCACCCAACCTCGCGAACTCCCCCAAGACCCCAGAGGTCAAAGCCCCTGCCTCAACCATGAACTGGAAGGTATAGGAGGGAACAGAAGCAAATGGCATTGTCATGGAGAGTTAAACACTGGAATCAGATAGTCTGAGCTGGCCATCTTTCCATGTAATTGGCTTTGGTGTGTAACCCCCCCAGACAAGCGCCGGAACCTGTTCCCTGATGAAAGAACCCCCTCGCCTGGATAGTCCCCCCAACTCTGAAATTAACATTTCGACCTCCCAATTCCCCCATCAGCTCTCTGCTACACACGGCAAAGACTTGGTTTTTAGAAAACTTCTCCAGTGGCTAAACTGAATGATAATAGTTAACTTCATGATCCGTATAGGCCTTCCAGGCCTACAACAAACACACAAAATGAAAAAAAAAAGTACCAAGGGACAAGGCACTCCTCAGCCTCGTTACCATAGCAAGAATAAAATAACATTGGTTCCACACCCTCACAAGAAAAGAACCTCCCACAAGGTGGGGTGCTAGGACCATGCCCTGAAAAACATCCCAAAGCATTTGGGAGGATGAAAATTCCTAAGGAGGCCAACGGTGCCATGCCCCGCAGCCTGGGGCCCCGACATAGTGAGATGCTGGAGAGAAAAAAAAAGAACGTGAAGCAGGAAAGAGAGGGGGAGGAAGGCTTTGCAATGCATAGCTCTATAAGAACTCCCAATCCCGTGGGCTGGAAAGATGGCTTCAGCAGTTAAGAGCCACCAACTGCTCTTGCAGAAATGACCGGGGGTTTTGATTCCCCACAACCCAACAGGAGGTGGGCTAAGAACCGTTTTTAACTCTCCAGTTCCAGGGGAAAATCTGGAATGCCCCTCCCTTTGAAACCTCCGCGGGCATTCCGCACGACCAAACGGGTTGGCACAACCTACATAGATGCAGACAGTACAACTCATAACAATGTAAAAAAAAAACAAATATAATAAATTTTTAAAAAAGAATTTTTTTTATTATTAATTATTTATGTAATATAAGCAAACACATCTGTCTCAATATACAAATTTGTTTTGGGGGGCCTGGAGAGGTGGCCTAGAGGATTTAAGAAATGAGCCGACTGGCCTCTTTGCAGTGGAACCCGGGTTTTGAAACCCCGCCCACCACCAATGGGTGGCGGCTTGGAGAAGAACCCGTCCCTTTTATTTAACGCCAAAAACCCTCCAGTGTTTCCAGGGGATCCACCACCTACCTTCTGACCTCCGTGGGCATTGCCCAACACAGATACACATTCATACACATACAAAAAAAAAAAAAAAAAAAAAAAAAATAAAAAATAAATTACAAAAATGTCCTATACAAAGAAAATCTGCAGTAAGGTATATATAGCAAACTTGTAAGGCAGGTGTACTGTCCACATTCCACAAATGAGAAGCAGCCTGTCAGTCCTGGGAGTACTTGGAGTAGTAAGACCAGGACTACAGTCTCCAGAGTACTCCTCTTGAGCTCCTCCAATTCCCTTTTATTATTTTACATCCCCAAGAGATTACAAAGCTGTCTAGTGAGGGAGTCCCAGAACTATGTGGCCTTTTCCTCTTCCTACCCGTCATTTTTAAGAAGTTTAAGGCCCCCCCACGGTGGGGCGGGGGGGGCAGAGAGCCTTCCAGAGGAAAGTCCTACCACGCGGGACTTTGAGTTATGGAGCCTGGGAGGCAATTCTGCTCTAAATAACATAAGTCCAGCACGAGAGACAGGTATGGGTCGCAGGACTCCACTTAAACTTACCAAAGAGGTGTTTGTGAGTTGATAGTGATGGCCAATCTCAATAGAAACAGAAAATAGAATAGTGGCCTTGAGAGTCTTTGGACAAAGGAACTTTTCATCAGATATAAGGTTACAGTTCTATAAGAATGGGTTAAGTGGCTGATATCTGGCCACCTAAGATGGTGCCCTAATGTTTTTAAAATGTAATACTGGTTGCACTCAAAAATTGAAGAGGTGGATCGCACAATTTAGTGTTTATTTTATCACACACGCCACACCACAATGATAAACATAGGTAAATTCTTCCCTTGGGGAAGTTGTGGACCTCACCTGACTGTATGGATGGCTCACAGGTATATACAAATTCTCAAACTCATCAGATTGCATACATTAAACATGTGCAATTTTGTGTATCAATTATAACCTAGATAGATGTTTTTGAACAAGGAATGATGTTTTTTTTTTTCATAAACAAAAAAAAAAAAAAAATGTCATTTTAAAAAATGCCTTCCGTTAAGCACTCAAATTGACCCGCAACCCCCTACCCAAATTTCACCACTGTTCCTAGTTTGATATTGTATTCCCCCCGCCCCCCGGCCCGCCCCCCCTTGGGAGAAAATGAACGTTCCCACGTCAAAATTTCTTATGGAGGTAACAAGAAGACCTCTCAAAAATAGACCCTGACTCACGCCAGAGAGCCTTGATATTGGAGGGAAGTGTTCCTCAGCACTGTCTCCCGCACAGGGCCCAGCCACCTTGAATATGGTAGAGGGGGAATCCCAATCCCTGGGGTGGATCCAGTGTCTCATGCACCACCCGCAAAGGCTGTGGAAAGCAGCCGTATCCCCCCCCCTGAGGGTAACGTGAATTTAGGAACGGCCCTTGGTGCCCAAGTCTTATGGCCAAACCTTAACCTGTTCGCCTGGCCCTAATGTATTTCCCAGGTTTTTTGTCCCAATTATAGAAATGGTGTTTTGCCCAAAGAAAAGCACTCATGCCTTGACGTTAGGTGATGCGGCATGTTCACAACAAAGAATTTCGATTCTGTGTCATTCCTGCCTGACAGAATTAAAAAATGCCAGGGTGAGCCAGCGAGATGGCCCCCCAATTTGGGATCATATGTGGCTGGGCCTTTGTTGTTGTGGAATGCCCTTTTGTAGCCTCTTGCTCTGAAAGTCCAAAGCGGTGGAACACTCCATCACCTTCAAGAAAGTGGAAAGGAGCCTGAGAATCTGGGATTACAATACTGTTGTGGAAATTTATTAAATATTGAATCCGGATGTGTAGGATCAAAAGAAATAATCCAGGGGACAAAGGGGCCAAGAAGAGGGCCTCTTTCCTTTTTTTTTCTCTCCGCCTGTTCTCCTTTTATCCCAGTAGGCCCTAAGAGTGAGAGGATCTTGGCCGCCTTACTTACCTGTTGCAGGGTTTGCCGCCAACCGTTTCTGTGGTAGAACAGCCCGCTTCATGTACGAAACATTGACTGCAACAAACCTAGGAGCTTTGGGAGCCAAACGCCAGTTTTGGGAGGCGCCCACAGGAGAATAGGGCCTATACTATCTGGTGTAGAGGGAAGGTTACACACTGGCTTTTAGAGAACCCCTCAGATCTCGCCACTTTAAATTTCTCCAGCTACCAGAAGCAACCGGGTGCCCCCATGGTGGTCACGTGACTGTGGTTTTTGGTTACAACTGGTTAATGGGAACCCAGCGCCCCAACTTCAGGACAGTTTAAATAACATGCCCGTTTGCTTTCAAATCTATTGGAAGTAGCAACGCTGTTGTGAATGCAAGAAAGTGGGAAAATGGCTTTGCTAAAAAAGCAATTGGTTTTTAAAAGAATAAATGTGGCTCCCCCTGTCTACTGAGGGTTTAGCACAGGCTGAGTGTGGCAGTGAACAAAGCTTGGATTGTGCCGTCAGAAAACATGGAATTCTGACGAGTGGATAGAGAAAATGTGGTACATCTACCATGGAGTTTCTATGGAGCGGTAAGAAAAGATGACATCATGAACTTAACCTTTGCAGGTAAATGGATGCAGCTAGAACAGATTTTATCATGCTAAGGGAAGTAACAACAGTCCCAGAAAAAACAACGACGAATGGTATACCATTTCATCCCCTTGTGGATGCCAATTACCTAAATTGTATGCCAAACGTGAAGCAAACATCAATGTGATCTGAAAAAACCTGTGCTCTTATATTGTAGAGAACCCTTAAAAAACTCAACAAAGAAATTAAAAAAAAAACGAAACGTGGACATGTCCTAACCGCTTTTTTTGCCGTATGGCACAAATTGCTTCGGATCTCAGGCCCCCCTCTGTTTTCTTTTATTTTGTTGCACATGCGATATTTAGCCCCTCCAGAACCTGTACCAAAGTTTAATACAATAAATGTCCCCCATAAATTGAAATGTGTAATAAAAATAGAAGGTATGTATAGCTAAAAAAATCCATAGTACGAAATTTTGCCTGAATGGTTGGAATTGTGAAAATTTTTCCCCCTGAAAAAGGGTTTATCAAATTTGATAAACTAGAACTCCTAATGGGGCCCCCCCTTTTTTTTTAAAGAAATGTAGACGTTTTTTTCATCCATTCCCTAGAATGAATTGATTCTGAAACGCTTATTCTACAAAAGGCACAATCGAGCGGCTGGCCACAAGGCCCCCTGAAAAGCAAAATTTCTTGCAAAACCAGAGAGTTGGTAGCCTTGGGACCGGATGTTCTGCCCCTGTTGCCTAGATGTATCCCAGACTATGCTTTATTTGATCCTCATTTCGGGGGGAAATCTAAAATGCTCTCCATCAGAAAAGCTATTTCACCAAAAGAAGCAGTAACAAATGCCTCTGCTTTTTACAGATTTCTCAAGCTTTTTTCAAATATACTCAATAAAAAATCTCAGCCAACCACGCAAAGAAGCTCAGGCCCCACTTAGCAGGGCCCATATCTACAGGAAACATAGCAAACTGAGCTGAAAAAGAACAAGCCCACCCTGGCCCCAGTAGTTTTGGAAGCCACATATAAATATGTATGGGTAAGGTTCTAATCTGAGGGGCAAATCCAGCTAAAAGTGTATATACTGCACTGTTATTGTGTTTTAGAATAAGAAAGTCATCTTTACAGTGGTAGAAATCAGGAGTTGTATACAGACCTGGGGTTAGGGACTGGCTACAAAGGGACACTAGGAAATGCAAGGTGTTGGAGCTGTCCTGAATCCTGGTCAAGGGGATGGTCCCATGAGTTCTATATAGGCCTTGAAATGTCCCTGAGCCCACTGGAGCCGCCCCAGAACTGTGTCCCGTTTCAGAACCAGTTTTGCAGAATTTTTGACTATCAAAGGACTTTGGTGCTGGATAGCTTAAGTGTCAATTTGACACAAGCACCCTGGGTCATGGAGCCTCAGTTTTTAAAGGAAAAAATTCCACCCATCCCTTGACTGGCCTGAGGGCTTATAATCTGTGGGAGTGGTTTTTTTTTCTTGGGTTATTCCCACTGGATGTGGCAAAGGCCTCGTTTTTCCCCACTGGTGGGCAATTGCCCACCCCCCTGATCAGGTTGTTTTTTGTGGACCTATATAAGAAAAAACAAAGGCCTAGCGCGTGGCCAGGGGACAAGCCCAGTAGCCAGCCATTCCAATTCCTTTTCCATGGCTTTATGTGCTTGCAGCTACCCCCTGCCTCAGGTTTCCTGCCCCTGAAAGTCCCTACCTGGGGCTGTCCCTTTTCAGTGAATGAACTTTTGGGACCTTGGAGATGTTTAAAGCTGAATAAAACCCTTTTTCTCCTCCAAGTTGATATTGGGCAGCGGTTTTTTTTGATTTGTCAACGATAAGCAATGGAAACGCAAACCCTAGAACAGACCCTCTGTGCTAAAACCAAAAAAAAACCTGCCCCACCAAAAATAACCTCACTAGAAAAAACGGAGATAAAACTTCTGAAATTTAAACACTGACCTTGGGGCAGTGAACTTATGCTCGAAACAGTAACCACCTCTGGATCGAAAATTTTAAAAGAGTCTGAGAAAAGGATAAAAACATATTTGGGAAATAATTGCCAAATGAGCTTGGTGGTGGGGTGGGGGGGTCAAGGAAAGGACCACAGGTCTAGATTTGATTGGAATTTTTTGGGTATGAAATGCACAAAAGGTTCAATAAAACAATTGGCTTTTTTAAAAATGGCAGTATCGAGGAGGTGAAAAGTGTGGTAAGTAAGGCCTGCAGGTGTGGGCAGGGTTAGCTTCAGGACACAAGGTTTTTTCCAATAGCAAAATAAGGCAGACATCAGCAGGATAACAACAACAAAAAGGACCCAGCCAGGGATCCCCCCCGCTAGAAGGTCCCTGAAGACGCCTCCCCAGAGAAAGGGCAAAACAGCACCTTCAACCCCATCTATTCAAAGACTGGCCTGCTGACAGGGATCAAGCCATTCTTCTGTTAAACCTGACCTTCCCCCAAAAGAGAGCCTAGAGGGCAAGAAACAAACAGCCAAGTTTTCAACAAGACTGCCCCTTGAAGGATGGTCCAGGGCTGTGACCTGACCTCACAAAAGAATGCCCAAGGGTGTGACCGGCACCTAGGATCCCAAAGAACAATGCCAAGAGACTAAAACAGACAAGACAAAAGACAGTATCGTCAGAAGTGTGCCTCTACCTATCCCAGAAAGCACACTCACGGTTTTTGAGCCTGGTGCCCTAACACCAGTTCCCCTTGCCTGAGGGAAATGAGCTCTAAACTAACTCCCACATTACCTACCCAGCCCGCAACTCTTGAGCACTGCACCCTACTTGCCTGACAAAAGAAATAAGAGAATTGATGAAAAAAATTTAAGAACTCGGGAAGGACTGGGTTGTATGGTTTAAAATTCTTTAATACACAAGGGCAGGGAAGACCCCTGCAGTTTTTGATCTCCAGAACTCCATGATAATAACAGATGTCAAGATAGACAGCACATTGCCCATTGACTCAAACCGTAAAAACCCCCAGCCCCCCCACGGGCCAAAAAAAAAAACCGAAAGAAAAGGAGATCTACAGATAGAGGAACTCAGCAAGCCCCGTTTTGAAGGTGAAGATTTTGGGTCTTCATTGAAGACTTTTTTGCTCCACACAAGCCAAAGCACACCCCAACAACACAAATGTTCATATGTAATATCACACACCACACACAACCACCACCACACAACACACACACAAAAAAAAAAAAAAAAAAAAAAAAAAAAAAAAACCCAAACCAACAAAAAATTTTAGCCCCAGATGTGCGAGTCTCCATGCAAAACACAAGAAACACGCTAAAAATAAAGAAAACATAATTCTTAATTCTTCTAATATAGCAGTTACTCAATAGTAAATTAACAATGTAAGTGCAATAACACACCATGCCCATGGAAGTTCAGAAGAGGGCCATCAAGAGCCCCCTGGGAAAACTGGAGTTAGAGATATTGGCTAGCCACACAAGTGGTTGCTGGAAACTGAACCCAAGGTCCCTATGGGCAGAGCAGCCAGTGCCTTTTGACTAGCTGAGGCCATCTCCTCTCAAACCCATATAAGCAACATTTGAAAATAAAAGATTAGGGGCTGGACGGATGGCCTAGCGGTTAAGAGCGCCGACCGCTCTTACAGAGGACCCTGGGTTCGTCAGCCCCAGCACCCACATGGCGGCCGAGAAAACCGTCTGAAACTGCCAATTCCAGGAGGAAACTCCAGTTCCAGGGGGATCGACCCCTCCACTCCCTCTTCTGACCTCCGCGGCAGTGCAACGTCCCACGGGTGCCACAGACTTTGCAGATGCACAGTACATTCATACACATACGGAAAAAAATAAAAAAATAAAATTAAAAAAAAAATTAAAAAAAAGAAATCAAAGGGTACAAAAATAAACTCCTGAATCAATTCTAAGTCCCTAAGAGAAAACAGAGTCTCTGAATAAAATAAGGAAGTTCATACAGGATGGAACGAGTCATGCAATGATGAGATACATAACTAAAGAAAAACTACATGAAAATACCGGCGATGAAATTTTCAATGTCAATGAAAAGCTCTGTGGAACCCCTCACCAATGAAATAGGTGACAGCAAAGACAAAACACCAGGGATTGAAGACAATGCATAGAAACTGGAAGACAATTCAGTCATAGCAAAGAATAAAATTAATGTAGAAATATACAAATGCACAAATTCAAAAATGAAAGGGTACACACATAAAAGAACCCACATCTGTTTGAGGCCTGGCACAGAAAGACGAAGAACAATGCCAATCTAAAGTAATAGAAAACCATTATTTTAAAGATAAGTCCATAGCTGTTTCCCCAAGATTAGAGAAAAAAGATGCCCCCATATCGGTGTAACAATGAACAATTGTATAAATGCCAAACAAAATAAGAAACATAAAGAGCCAAACATCATAAATATAGCCCTAAAACAAATAAAATGACATTTTAAAGCTGTCAGGTAAGAAATAGGCCCAAATCCATATGTACAGTCAGTCTATCAAATAGGCATGCCCGCAATATTGCTCAACAGAAGCTTTAAAAGTCAGGCATGCTTGGGGTGACCCACAGTGCTCTACAAGCACAGATAGTAACCACCATAGCATTGTTTCCATTACGTTTCTCACATACATCTTAGCTGTTCCTTCTTGTTCATATTAACATTTTAGAAGACTGTTTTGTTATATAGTTTTGGCCTATAAGTATGTTGCAGTCCTTTTATGATTTCATAACCTGCCCAAGGGCTGAGAATCAAAAGAAATATGGTGAGAGCAAAAAAAAAGACAATAACAAATGCACAGTCCTCTTGCTTAAAGCCCACGCTGTGCCAAAAGAATGAAAATTCCACTTTTCCCACCGCCTAAATCTGCCCTATGCTTGTCCCAATTGCTGGGTGGTGCAACGAAGAAATGGACCCTCCTGGGGATGAGGGGCAGAAAGCACCCCTACTCCCCTACCCTCTCCCTCCCCTCCTCAAGAAGAAATAATGACATTTGAACTGTTTCCTGGGGGAAGGAAGATCCGTTTTATCCCTTTAATAAGGGTATGGCCCTTTGACGCAATCATTGCGCTAAGTTATTGGATGGCCCCACACCCATGTCTATATGGGTCAGCCACAAATTGAACTCCCAGTCCAGTTATAAATAAATAATTAAATTTCCTTATTGACAATAAAATTACCAATGAAGTTTGGAAGGCCAAAAAGTAGGTAGATCCTCCAAAGACAGTTAGGTGGTGAGTGGATGTGATATATTTATTAAAAGTAAACAAGTGTATTAGTGTACGAAATTCCTCAAAAAATCCGATGAAAGTATATAATATATATATAAGTTATATATATAATAATATATATATATATCCCCCTCTAGGTCCTAGACACACCAACCAAAAGAACTTTGCAGACAATTCCAAGGGGAGTTTCAACGACTGTGTTTGCGTGTGTGTGTGTAGTGTTTTGTGTGTGTGTTGTGTGTGTTGTGTGGTGTGTGAACACTTGAACTGTTGTTTTATCCAAACCTTATTACTTTATAAACTTTGGCTATTTTTAAATCATTAGAATGACTAAAAATTTTTTTGTTTCCAAAAACGGTCCCTCCCTGTAGCCCCCAGCTCCGGANTTTTTTTTTTTTTTTTGGTCTTTTTGAGACAGGGTCTCCCTCGAAAAAACTCACTCTGTAGACCAGGCTGGCCTTGAACTCACAAAGATCTGCCTGCCTCTGCCTCCCAAGTGCTAGGACTAAAGTCATGCGCCACCACACCCGGCTTTGGGAAGTGCCTTTTCCATAGCAGTTTATCCTGTTGTTTGAAATTTGTTTTCAAGTTTCTCTGAAGGTTGGAGAAATGTCTCAGTGGTTAAAGGCAAAGGCTGCTCTTGCAGAGGACCGGGCTCAGTTCCCAGCTCTCATAGGAGAGCTAACAACCAACCAGTTCTCGGGGATCCTGGTGTCCTGTTCTGGACGCTGTGGGCATCGCATGTGTGTGTATACAAGTAGGCAAAACACTCAAAAAATAAAAACAAGTGCTTGCTTCGGCAGCACATACACTAAAATTGGAACGATACAGAGAAGATTAGCATGGATGACACGCAAATTCGTGAAGTGTTCCATATTAAAAACAAAACAAAACAAAACAAAACAAAAAAATCCCAAAACAAATAACCCCCCCAAACCTTTTTTTTTAGTTTCTCTGAGATTATTCACCATAATTAAAGAAAAATATTATTTCTCTTATGTTCTTGAATTAGGTTTCTTCTTTTTTGTGTGTTTGTTTTTGTGCCGGTTTTTCATGTTAGACGTCTTATGCATTATTGATTTTCCTTACCTTCCTTTTTCATTGTCTTTACAGAAGTTCCTCTGGGTCTGTAAGTGCTAGGTTGGGTTTTTTCTTCAGTGTATCCTGGCTTTCTGAACCTGCATCCCCACTGTGGGTGTTCAGTAAGCAGGCAGATGAAGTGCAGGAGGCCAGCAAGGTGGGGTACTCTGTTCCTGAGAGAAGAGCTGAATTCTGGAATCTCAGGGTGTCCACAGACTTGTCTCTGCTTCTCCCTCCTTCCCTTGGTGTCTGCTGCAGAGGCCAGGAGCTACCTTGAGCTCACCTGTGTTCTCTCCTAGCTACAGGACTCTTTAGTTTTGTTTTGTTTTTGTCTCTTTGAGACAGGGTCTCCTGTAGCCCCAGCTGTCCTAGAACTCACTATGTAGACCAGGCTGGCCTTGAACTCACAGAGATCACCTGCTTCTGCCTCCCTAGTTCTGGGATTAAAGGTGTGGGCCACTAAGTCCAGCCCTCTTCTCTTTTTCACGAAGTCAAGTCCAGCTGCTTTTTAAAAAAATAGTGTTCTTTGCTTAAATTTATTAGGCAATACACTCATACACATAAAATAAAAAATATTCTGTTACTATTATTTTATGAGTATGAGTGTATTGCCTGTATGTATGTAAGTGCATCTGTGTCATGCAAAGTCCACAGAGGTCACCAGAGAGTGTGGACTGGAGTTACAGATGCTTGTTGGTGTCCATGTGGGTGCTGGGAATTAAACCTGGGTCTTTATTTTATTTTTTTTTAACTATTTTTGTTATTTTATTTATTTTTGTATGTGTACGAGTGTACTGTCTGCATGTAGGTTTTTGTGCACCCATGTCGAGCAATGCTGCAGAGGTCAGAAGAGGGTGTAGGATTCCCATGGAACTGGAGTTCTCCTGGAATTGGAGTTTCAGAAGGTTCTCAGCTGCCATGTGGGTGCTGGGGATCGAACCCGGGTCCTCTGTAAGAGCGGTCAGTGGTGTTAACCGCTAGGCCATCTCTCCAGCCCCCAAACCTGGGTCTTTAAAAGAGCAGCCAGGGCTCTTAACTACTGAGCCAAGCCACCTTGAATCATAAGAACACAAAGATATGATTAATACATTGTATTAGTTGCTCTTTTCATTGATGTGACCAATTCCTGATAAAAGGCAGCTTTAAGGGGGAAAGGCTTATTTTGGCTCTGGGTTTGAGTCCAATGTGTCAAAGAAGGCATGGTGGCAGAAGTGGTTCTCAGCTGTGGGCGGACCCAGAACCCCAGACCATGGGCTGGCGGGGCCAGTCTTTCCTCCTCAGTTTAGTACCTCTGGAAGTATTCTCACAGATATACCCAAGTGTATGTGTGCCTCCTTAATGCCTTGGGAGCCTAAGGGGTTCCATTTTTAAAAATGCTCTTTGGGGCTGGAGAGATGGCTCTTGCAGAGGATTCAATTCCAGCACCCACATGGTGGCTAAGAACCATCTTTATCATGTTTGGCAGAATGCATGAGCTCTGGTGGGGTGGGGGGATAGGGTGGGGGACACGGGTATAGATTTGATATAAAAAAAAAAAAAGAACTGTCTTTAAGCCGGGTGCGGTGGTGCACACCTTTAATCCTAGCGCTTGGGAGGCAGAGCCAGGTGGATCTCTGTGAGTTCAAGGCCAGCCTGGTCTATATAATGAGTTCCAAGCTAGTTGAGACTAAAAGAAGACCCTGTCTCAAAAAGACAGAAAAAAAAATGTCTTAAAAATGCTGTTTTATTCAAGTGTGGGTGTGGAGGTAAGGGCTTTACGTGAGTTCTGGGGATTCAAACTCAGGTCTTCATGCTTAAGTGGCAAACAATTGACGCACTGAGCCATCTCTCCAGCTTGTCCTAGGCCTTCCTTAATCTTATCAGGCTGACAATCAAAATAAACCATCACATGCATCAAATAGTATTGAGGGGTTCGTAATGGCAAAAGCAGGCTGTGTTAGCCTCATTGCACCCTCCCGAATCCCCTACTGCATGCTGCCCAGACCCATCGTCTATTGGCAGCAATTTGACATTGTTTAGTCACAAAGATCTGCCTGCCTCTGCCTCCCAAGTGTTAGGATTAAAGGCGTGTGCCACCACGCCTGGCCCTCTTTCCATTTTTTTTTTTTTTTATTTCTGTATGTGTAGGAATGTACTGTCTGCATGCAGGTTTGTGCACCCATGTCGTGCAATGCCGCGGAGGTCAGAAGAGGGCGTCGGATTCCCCTGGAACTGGAGTTCTCCTGGAACTGGAGTTTCAGATGGTTCTCGGCCGCCATGTGGATGCTGGGGATCGAACCCAGGTCCTCTGTAAGAGGGGTCAGTGCTCTTAACCACTAGGTCATCTCTCCAGCCCCTCTTTCCATCTTTTAAGAATAGTGGTGGTGCACGCCTTTAATCCCAGCACTTGGGAGGCAGAGGCAGGCGGATCTCTGTGAATTCAAGGCCAGCCTGGTCTACAGAGTGAGTTCCAGGACAGCCAGAGCTACAGGGAGACTCTGTCTCAAAAAGACCAAAAAAAAAAAAAAAGGAATAGTTAGGGAGGCAGAGGCAGAGGCAGGTGGATCTCTGAGCTCAAGGCCAACCTGATCTACATAGCCAGCTGGGGCTACAGGGAGACCCTGCCTCAAAAAGACCAAAAGGAAAAAATAAAGGAATGGTTATGGGGGGCTGGAGAGGGGTCAGTGGTTAAGAACACTTGCTACTCTTTGGATGCCCTGGGTTTGGTTCCCAGCACCCACACAGCAGCAAATAGTTGGTGTTATTCCAGTTCCAGGGATCCAACCCCCTCTTCTGGCCTCTGTGGGCATTGCACATAGGTGGTGCAACTTACATACATGCAGGCAAAACACTCATAAAAAATGTTAATCAAGCCGGGTGTGGTGAATTGTGTTTAAAATTCCTGCTTATTGGTCCCCATCCCTGAGAGTAGATCATCATTTCCATATATTCAAGACAATGTAGACCTAGTATCTAGCTGGATTTTTCTCCCAGAAGTACTAGGCATTGACCCAGGGTCTCGCCCATGGTCAGCACTATACTGCCCAGAGCTACATCCTCAGTCCCTCCTTATTCTTATTTCACTATTTTGAAACTAAATTGCTCAGGTTAACCTTAAACTTGCACTGTTCCCCATGTAGGCCTTGAATGCGGGAGCCTCCTGTTGTAGCCTCCTGAATAGCTAGAATTACACGTCTCCACTGCCAGGCCCAGCTTGCTTGCTTCCTTCCTTCCTTCCTTCCTTCCTTCCTTCCTTCCTTCCTTCCTTCCTTCCTTCCTTCCTTCCTTCCTTTCCTCCTTCCTTCCTTCTTCCCTTTCTCCCTCCTTCCCCCTTTCTCTTTCTTTTATTTCTCTTTCTTTCTTTGACAAGATCTCACTATGTAGGCCTGACCAGGCTGGCCTCAAACTCACAGAGATCCACCTGGCTCTGCTTCCTGAGTGCTGGCATCAAAGGTGTGTGCCACCACTTGCCTACCTACGACTCCAGGCTTCCATCTCATCTTTATTGAAAATAACAGCTGCCGGGGCGTGGGTGGCACACGCCTTTAATCCAGCACTTTGGGAGGAAGAGGCAGGTGGATCTCAGTGAGTTTCAAAGCCAGCCTGGTCTACAGAGTGAGTTCCGGCCAGCTGGGGCAAAGGGAGACCCTATCTCAAGAAATACAAAAAAAAAAAAAAAAAAAAAAGAAAATAACAGCTTCCTTTTTTTAATTTTTTTAAAATTTTCTTTCTTTCCTTTCTCTCTCTCTCTCTCTTCTCTCTCTCTCTCTCTCTCTCTTTCTTTCTTTCTTGTCTTTTTGAGGACAGGGTCTCCTGTAGCCCAGCTACACAGGCTGGCCTTGAACTCACAAAGATCTGCCTGCCTCTGCCTCCTGAGTGCTAGGATTAAAGGCATGTGTCACCAGCCCCAAAATAATAATTATTTTTTTTGAGTCATGGTATCCCTATATGCCCAGCTGGCTTGGACTCAAGAGATTCCCCTGCTTCTGCCTCCCAAGCTCTAGGATTAAAGGGCGTGCGCCACCAATGCCTGGCTTAAAGATGGTTCTTAGCCTCCATGTGGGTGTGGGAGTCAAACCTGGTTCCTCTGTAAGAGCAGTAGGCACTCTTTTTTTTTTTATTATTAATTTTTATTTATTTCTGTATTGTGTATGAATGTACTGTCGTGCCATGCAAGTCTGTGCACCCGTGTCGTGCAATGCCGCGGAGGTCAGAAGAGGGTTCAGATTCCCCTGGAACTGGAGTTCTCCTGGAATTGGAGTTCCAGACGGTTTCTTGGCCGCCATGTGGGTGCTGGGGATCGAAACCCGGGTCTCTGCAAGAGCGGTCGCACTCTTACCGCTAGGCCATCTTCTCCCCGCAGTATGGCACCTTACCTGAGCATCTCATCCTATAAAATTTAAAAAAGAAAGAGCATGAGGCTGGCCTTGACTTGCAACCCTCCAGTCTCAGCTTCTGGATGCTAGAGATTAAATATTAGTGCAGCATCCTCCTGGTTAAAGAAACTTGTTTCTTTTGAGACAGGTTCTCAATAATGTATGAGTCACACATCTGGCTAAGAAAGCTGTTGTTGGGGCTGGCGAGATGGCCAGTGGTTAGAGCGCACCTGTGCTGTCTTTCGGAGGACTGGGTTCGGATAGCACCCACATCTGGAGGCTAAGAATCGTCTTAACTCCAGTTTCCACTCCCAACAGCCCTTCTTTTTATTGTTATAATTGGTTTTCTTCTATTTTCCTTTAGACAGTGGATTATTTTTTTCTTCTTTTTGTGATACCTCTTCCCCCTGCACCAGCACCTGAGTCTGTTTCCCTAGTACCACCTATCTCTGCCTAGTCCATAACTTGATATTTCCCTCTGTGAGTGATACTTCACTCAAGAAACATAGTCTACCCGATGTGGTGGGCACACCTTTTATTTCCAGGACTCAGGACGGCAGAGGCAGGCAGAGCTCTGTGAATTCCAGCCTGGTCTATCCAGTGAGTTTCTAGGCTAGGTGGGCTACAGGGAGACCGATCTCAAAATCAATAAACAACAACAACAAAACACACAACAAAATCACAATCTATGGATTCATAATAGAGAACCTTTTTGCGCCTCACACACCCAATCCTAGTTAACACATCAAAAAAAGCCGGGTGTGGTGGCACTGCTCTTTAATCTAGCACTTGGGAGGAGCAGAGGCAGGTAGATCTTTGTGAGTTCCAGCCAGTCTGGTCTACATAAGTGAGTTCCAGGACAGCTGGAGCTACGGAGACCCTGTCTCCAAAAGACCAAAAAATAAATAATAAATAAATAAATAACTAGTAAATTCTTTGTTCTCTTTCATCTTTTTAATTAATTAACTTTAGAAATATTTCCTAACTCAAAGATACCTATAGATAAGCGACAAAACCAAAACAGAAACTGAGTAGTTTTGCTTTATCCTCCTCCATAGCACCTCATCTGCCCAAGCCATTTGTTCTTCACCTTCTTTTTTTTTTTTCTTCCTGATTCTATATATACGATTAAAGAGACTTTTTTAGTTGTCCTTAACTTGCTTTGGAAAGGCCCAACTCACCCTAGGCTTTCATCTTCCTGATATCNTTTATTTCTGTATGTGTATGAATGTACTGTCTGCATGCAAGTCTGTGCACCCGTGTCGTGCAATGCCGCGGAGGTCAGAAGAGGGTCTCAGATTCCCCTGGAACTGGAGTTCTCCTGGAATTGGAGTTTCAGACGGTTCTTGGCCGCCATGTGGGTGCTGGGGATCGAACCCGGGTCCTCTGCAAGAGCGGTCGGCGCTCTTAACCGCTAGGCCATCTCTCCAGCCCCGCAGTAGGCACTCTTAACCACTGAGCCATCTCTCCAGCCCTAATAATAAAATTTTTAAAAAAGAAAGAGACTGAGGCTGGCCTTGAACTTGCAACCCTCCAGTCTCAGCTTCTGGATGCTAGGATTATAATGATGTAGCAGCATCCTACCTGGTTAAAAGAAACTTGTTTCTTTTTGAGACAGGGTCTGATAATGTATGAGTCACACATCTGGCTAAGAAAGCTGTTGTTGGGGCTGGCAAGATGGCTCAGTGGTTAAGCGCACTGGCTGTTCTTTCGGAGGACCTGGGTTCGATTCCCAGCACCCACATGGAGGCTAAGAATCGTCTTAACTCCAGTTCCACTCCCAACAGCTTTCTTTTTATTGTTATAATTGGTTTTTCTATTTCCTTTAGACAGTGGATTTATTTTTTTCTCTTTTTGTGATACACTCTTCCCCCTGCACCAGCACCTGAGTCTGTTTCCCTAGTACCACCTATCTCTGCCTAGTCCATAACTTGATATTTCCCTCTGTGAGTGATACTTCACTCAAGAAACATAGTCTACCCAGATGTGGTGGGCACACCTTTATTTCCAGGACTCAGGAGGCAGAGGCAGGCAGAGCTCTGTGAATTCCAGCCTGGTCTATCCAGTGAGTTCTAGGCTAGGTGGGGCTACAGGGAGACCGAATCTCAAAAATCAATAAACAACCAAACAACAATAACACCACCAACAAAGAAACACAATCTAGATTCAAATAGAGAACCTTTTTAGGTCACCCAATCCTGTTACAAATAAAAAGCCGGGTGTGGTGGCACACGCCTTTAATCCTAGCACTTGGGAGGCAGAGGCAGGTAGATCTTTGTGAGTTCAAGGCCAGTCTGGTCTACATTGTGAGTTCCAGGACAGCTGGAGCTACAGGGAGACCCTGTCTCCAAAAGACCAAAAAATAAATAAATAAATAAATAACTCAAGTAAATTCTTTGTTCTCTGTCATCTTTTTAATTAATTAACTTTAGAAATATTTCCTAACTCAAAGATACTTATAGATAAGCGACAAAACCAAAACAGAAACTGAGTAGTTTTGCTTTATCCTCCTCCATAGCACCTCATCTGCCCCAAGCATTGTGACTACACCTTCTTTTTTTTTTTCTTCCTGATTCTATATATAGATTAAAGAGACTTTTTTAGTTGTCCTTAACTTGCTTTGGAAAGGCCCAACTCACCCTAGGCTTTCATCTTCCTGATATCTCTCATACAAATCTGTGCCACAATGCTATACCTGTTCTTGATTGAATATCCCTTTCCCTAAGTGAAAAGTCATTGGCTTGAGTGGGGTTGGGGGGCGGGGAGAGGGAGTTCCCTGTGGACCTCATGATAAACCCTTCCCTGATGATTTTATTCCTGCGACTTATCATTTTTTTTTTAATTTTATTTATTTTTATTTTATGAGTATGAGCGAATTGCCTGTATGTAAGTGCACCAATGTCATTCAATGCCCTCAGAAGTCCGAAGAAGGCATTGGATCCCCTGGAACTGGAGTTACAGATAGTTGTTAGTCACTATGTGGGTGCTGGAAAGCAAACCTGGGTCCTCTGCAAGAACAGTCAGTGCTCTTAACTGCTGAACCATCTCTCCTGTCCCAATTTATTATTTTCTTAAAAGCAGTAATTATTTTTATATCCCTGTCCTTTTCACCATGTAATCTACACTGCAAAATAATAGCTGGAAATTCTGAATTCTACATCTCATACTACGAAACAATATATTCAGTGAATCCCAGGTTCAGTTCCCAGCACTCACATGATGGCTAATAACCACTCATAACTCCAGTTCCAAGGGATCTGACTCCCTCTTCTGGCCTCTGTAGGCACTGTATGCCCAGGTGGTCTCAAATGCAGGCAAAACACTCATACACATAAAAATAAGTAATTTTAGCTGGGCGTAGTGTCACACGCTTTTAATCCTAGCACTTGGGAGGCAGAGGCAAGCAGATCTCTGTGAGTTCAAGGCCAGCCTGGTCTACATAGTGAGTTCCAGGCCAGGTAACTCTAAAGGGAGACCCTGTCTCAAAAACACCAATAAATAAATAAATAAATAAAATAAAAAAGTAATTTTTTCCCCCTCTGTGTGAGGATGTATTGTTCTTGTTTGTATGGAGGGCAGAGATCAACATTTTCATCTTCCTCAACCACTTTCTATTTATTTATTTATTTATTTATTTGTTTATTTATTTATTTTTTTATTTATTTTATTTTTGGTCTTTTTGAGACAGGGTTTTCCTATAGCCCCAGCTGGCCTGACACTCGATATGTAGACCAGGCTGTCTTTAAACTCACAGAGATCCGCTTGCCTCTGTCTCCCAAGTGCTGGGATTAAAGGGGTGTGCCACCCATGCCTGGAGAACCCAGGTTCAATTCCTAGAACCCACATGGAATCTAACAACCACCAGTTCCAGGGGATGACACCCTCTTCTGACCTCTGCAGGCACATGCAGGCAACATGCTCATGCACATAAAATAAAAATAATAAATATTAATTTTTTCTATTTATTTGTGTTACACATACATTCCATATGCATGTATGGAAGTGGGAGGTGGTTCTGTCTTTAAATCATGTGGGTCCCAGGAACAGAACATAGTTTGTCAGCCTTGGCAGCAAGTGCCTTTGGCTGTTGAGCCACCTCACCAGCTTCTAATATGTGAAAAATTTTAAAGACAATAAACACGACTCAAACTTCTCTTTCTTTCTCTCTCTCTCTCTCTCTCTCTCCTCTATCTCTCACACATACCAGCAACACAAGTCAACATTGTCTAAACACACACACACACTCTATTGCAAGTTTCAGATCCTAAAAGAATTTCTTGTCATTTAAATCTAGTTGTAAATAATTTAAATTTTTTTAGTTTATTTAAGATTAGGAGTGACTGTCAATTGTTACTTGTCAGAATCTGGGATGAGTTATCCCTATGAATGGACAAAAAAATGGCTGGAGAAGCAGCTCAGTGGTTAAGAACACTTGCTTCTCTTGCAGAGGACCTGAGTTAGGTTCCCAGAAAGCACCCATATCAGATGGCTCATGCCTGCTAGTAAATCCAGCTCCAGGAGATCTGATGCCCTCTTCTGGCCTCTGCAGGCACTTGCACATACATGGCATACACTCACACACATAGACACACATACACATAACCATAAATAAAAATAAAAATCTTTTAAAAATATTTTTAAAAAAATAAGTATTAAAAAAAAACTTAAATAAGATTTTCTTTTTTGTCTTTTTGAGAAACGGGTCTCCCTATAGCTCAGCTGGCCGGAACTGGTTCTGTAGACCAGGCTGGGTTGAACTCACAAAGATCCACCTGCCTCTGCTCCCAAGATTAAAGGTGTGTGCCACCACTTCCAGCTGTTGTTAGTTTTTGGGTAACCTCCGATTCTGACTTCTGTACTGGTTGGACTTGTTCATTCGCCCACCTGCAGTACATTTGTTATTTGTGGTCAGTGTTATGGGTGTGGTGTACAAGATTTTGTCCACAAGATTTTCATCAAGCATTATCAATGTTTTTTTTTTGTTTTGTTTTTTGTCTTTTTGAGACAGAGGTCTCCTTGTAGCCTTGGCTGTCCTGAAACTCACTATGTAGACCAGGGTGGCCTTGAACTCACAGAGATCTGGGTGCCTCTGCCTCCTGAGTGCTGGGATCAAAGGCGTGTTCCACCACGCGGCTATAGATTTTTTTTTTTTTTGGTCTTTTCTAGACGGGTTACTTAATGTCTGGAACTCACTCTGTAGACAGGCTGGCCTTGAACTCAACTACAAATCACCTGACCTCTGCCTTCCAAGTGCTAGGATTAAAGGCGTGTACCACCACGCCGCTCAATGTTTCTTTATTTGGTAATCAAATTTCCTTCACTGATCAGGCAGTGTTAGGGGCTGTTGATGCACTAGAATTTTTTTTTTTTCTTTTGGTCTTTTCCAGACAGGGTCTCCCTGTAGCTCCAGCTGTCCTGAATTCACTCTGTAGACCAGGCTGGCTTTGAACTCACAAAGATCCACCTGCCTCTGCCTCCCAAGTGCTAGGATTAAAGGCGTGCGCCACCACGCCCGGCTGCACTAGAATTTTTACCACTATCTCTCATTCAGTCCCCTTTAGAGGTGTTCTAATTCTGCTTATTGGTAAGTATTATAATAGTAGGTTTGCATTAAATTTTTTTTTTAATTTTATTTATTTCCGTATGTGTATGAATGTATTGTTTGCATGCCAGTCTGTGCACCGTGACGTGCAATCGCGCGAGGTCAGAAGAGGGGTCGGACTCCCCTGGAACTGAGTTCTCGTGGAACTGGAGTTTCAGACGGCTCTCGGCCGTGTGGGTGCTGGGGATCGAACCCAGGTCCTCTGCAAGAGCGGTCGGCGCTTTAACCGCTAGGCCATCGCTCCAGCCCGTAGGTTTGCATTTTATAATGTGAAACATACAATCTACCTGGGGTGGAATGACAACTTTCTTGTGAGGCTTGCAAAGATGAAAGGTTCCATATCTCATCAATAGGGATGCTGAAGGATATCGAATTTATATTTTATTTTTTTTTTCTCTATGTGTATGAATGTACTGTCTGTGCACCGTTTGCAATGCCCGGAGGTCAGAGAGGGTGTTGATCCCCTGGAATTGGAGTTCTCCTGGAATTGGAGTTACGACGGTTCTCAGCCGCTTGGGTGCTGGGGATCGACCCAGGTCCTCTGCAAGAGCAGTCTGTGCTCTTAACCGCTAGGTCATCTCTCCAGCCCCAGGATATAGAATTTCTTTCAGTGCTTGTCTGTCCTTCATGAATGACCATTCTCCATTAACCCTATTCTGGGCTTAGGTTGGCCTCCTCTGTGTTGATTCAGGTGTTTGTGTTTTCATACACCAAAATCCTTGGCATATTACATTCTTTTTTTATTTTTTGGTTATTTTCAGACAGGTTTCCCTGTAGTCCCAGCTGTCCTAGAACTCGGTTTATAGACCAGGCTGGCCTTGAACTCACAGAGATCTGCCTGCCTTTGCCTCATAAGTGCTAGGATTAAAAGTGTGCACGGGGGCTGGAGAGATAGCCTAAGTTAAGACACCAACTGCTCTTGCAGAGACCGGGTTCAATTCCCACAACCACATGGCGGCTGAGAACGTCTGTAACTCCAATTCCAGGAGAACTCCAGTTCCAGGAAATTCTGAGCCCTCTCTTCTGACCTCTGCGGCATTGCACGAAAGGGGCACAAACCTACGTGCAGACAGTACGCTCATACACATACAAAATAAATAATAAAATAAATAAAAGTGTTCACCACAAGCTACATGGAAGTACTGTAGCAAGTCATGACCAGTGCCCAGTACAACTATTTTTTTTGTGACTGCTAGGCATCTGAAACAGATAGATAATGTAGGCAAGAGTGTTTAGGCAGATTAATATATAGATTCAAAGACTTCAAAGAATTTCTGACTGTAGGATAGCTCTAATCTCTAGGTCCCCAAAAGATAAAACTTTTAAAAACTTTTTATTTTATTTATGCATTGTGAATGTACTGCTGCATGCAGGTTTTGTGCACTGTGCAATATGCCTCGGAGGTCAGAAGAGGGTGTTTGGATTCCCTGGAACTGGAGTTTAACGACAGTTTCTCACCGCCATGTGGTGCTGGGCGATCGAGCTTGGTCTTCTGCAAGTACAGTCAGTGCTATTAACGGGTAGGCCATCTCTCGCAGCCCCAAAGAAAAAACTTTAAAGGAAAAAAAAAGCGGGTGTGTGGCACATCTGACTTTAATCCTAGCACTGTGGGAGCAGAGGAGTGGATCTCTGTGAGTTAAGGCGACTGTCTACATAGTGAACTCCAACCCAGCTAGGACAAAAGAGGACCTGTCTCAAAAAGACAAAAAAATAAATAAATGAGGTTCTTTACAGAAAGAAGATTATGGATTTCGATACTGGCAACATCTACTTTAGTCTCTTTGTGACAATTAATGAACCAATGGCACATTAAACCAGCTAAATCCTCCAGTTCGTACTGATTTCTGGTTTTAACTTAATGCCCCTTTTCTTTTCCAGGATCCCATCTACGACACTGCATTATATTGTATCTCCTTAGGTTCCTCATGGTTGTGACAGTTTCTTAGACTTTTCTTGGTTTTCATGACCTTGACAGATTTACAGACTATTGTAAGATATTTTATAGAATGCGCCTCAGTGCAAGATGGTTTTTTTCATGGTTGGACTAGGGTGACAGTGAAACTTTTTTTTTTAGGAGGGATTGTGACTTCTCTCTTCTCCAGATCATGAAGTTCATTGTTATAGCCACTCTCATAAGTAGATGTATTTAGAATAAGGATGGGAAAAAAAGGATGGATTCAACCCCTTATGTTCTGCACTTGGGAGGCAAAGGCCAGGCAATCTTTGTGAGTTCAAGGCCAGCCTGGTCTACCAGAGTGAGTTCCAGGACAGCTGGGCTCCAGGCAGACCCTGTCTCAGAAAGACAAAAAAAAAAAGGATGGAAAAAAAAAAAGACGATAGAGGGATGGTAGCACACCCCTGGGTAGATTATGATTAGCACGGACTGGCGATGAACCACACCGACCTGTCCGCGGACACCACAACACCCACACCGGTACACACACACACAAACATCTTTCTTCTTACTGGCTCCCACTTTAGGATGGACTATTTGCTTTATGTCCGGTCTGTTCAAAGTACTTGGATTGGTAAAAGCTTAAACCATTTGCCTCTCTGTGGAAGACAGGTTGTATACTCTAATATACATACCCTGTCTAAAAAAAAGACCAAACAACAAACAAACAAACCATTATGGGCAATTAAAATACAGGAAAGTAGAATTTATCTCTCTATGTGTGCCCCTCTCTCCTTCCCTCCCGTCGCGTCCTTCCATGTTATGGGAGTGCACTGCCAGGGTAACACATATGGAGAATTCAAGCTACAACGTTTCAGGAGTTGGTTCCCTCTTTCCACCATGACGGTACTGGGGATGGAACTCAAGTCACCAGGCTTTCATGGCAAGCACCTTTACCCACTGACCCATCTTCCTGGCCCATACTTTTCTTAAATGCTCTCATACTCTAATTTGAGGTAATACCTTTCTAGCTGCTTTTTGCTTGGTCTTCTTTAATACCATTAATAACCAAATAATTGCAGTAGTGGTAATGGCTTTAATTGGTGCCAGAGAAATCCCTCTCGAGGACAGTTGGTTATTCTCTTCATTTAATGAACTATGCTGATAGTGTTGTTCCACTAGTAAATGAAAACAAACCCTAAATGTAAGCATAATTGTCATATTGGTTGCAGCAGTCCAAGTCAGCACATGCTAGGGAGGTTGCCACTAAATTTTGGCATTATCCTAGAGCTCTACCTTATCTCTTCTCTTGTTGAACCATTTTTTGTTTGTTCTTTCTTTTTTTTTTTTTATTTTATATTTATTTTATGACAACAAGAATATATTCTGGTTCTGAGGTATACAAGTATGATACTAATTGGCTGGGCGTGGTGGCGCACGCCTTTAATCCATAGATTGGGGGGCAGCATGGCGGTCTTGGTGAGTTCAGCACTGGTCTACAAGTGATTCCGTAACTGGGCATACAGGGCAGAGACCCTGCTCAAAAAGACAAAAAAAAAAAAAATAAAATACCTCTATTTCCAAACTGCAGACTTTGTTCGGTAGATTGAACATGAATATAGGGATCTACTAAAACTCTCACTGAATTCTAGTAAGTGGAGTCTCATTCTGTTTTTTCCCATTATATATGGCACTTGAACGACTGACTGTGGGTGTTTCAGGGGTTGTCTAAAAGGCATAACATAAATTTACTCTAGTTTCCTTTGTTACATGTTTTGTGTATGTGTGGTTTAAAATTGTTTTATGTGTATAAGTGTATTGCCTGTGGTAGGCAGGTGCACCCATGTCGTGCAATGCCTGCAGAGGTCACAAGAGGACGTCAAACTTCCCTGGAACTGAAGTTATGGGTGGGAGTTAGCCACCACGTGGAAGCTGGGATTGGAATCTGGGTTCTCTCAAAAGCAACCAGTGCTCTTAACCTCAGAACCATCTCTCCAGCACCGTTATAGGTTCTTTATTGTTGCAGTACTGGGTAGGGTTGAACCAAGGCTTTTTTTTTTTTTTGAGAAAAGGTCTCCCTGTAGCCCCAGCTGGCCTGGAACTCACTCTGTAGACCAGGGTGACCTTGAACTCAGAGATCCGCCTGCCTCTGCCTCCTGAGTGCTAGGATCAAAGTCGTGTGCCACCACGCCCAGCTGAACCAAGGCCTTCTACATGCCAGGCAAGCCCTCACTTTATAATTACTAATAATTTAGTTGGGAGCTACTTGAAATTATGTATGCTACAATCCTTATACAACTTTCAATTTATACATTTTACATTTGAATGACTTCCTATCTTTTAATGATAGTGTATTACAACCTATCCAATTGGTTATAATACACTATCATTAAAAAAAAAAAAAGCAGCTCTGGGCTAATGAGATGACTCAGTGGGTAAATCATTGCCATGCAAGCCTGATGATGACCTGAGTTTGTTCTATTCCCAGAAACCACAATTGATGGAGAAATCTGATTCCCTCTCTCTCTAATAAAATGGTCATTTGTTCTCAATTGAGCCCAAGAAATGTAAGCTGGCCTATATCCTTTTTGTTCTCAATTGAGCCCAAGAAATGTAAGCTGGCCTATATCGTTTTGACATGCCTCACTATTCCTTAACTATATATATAAATATATATATATATATTTAAATATAATTAAAAAAAATTCCGACACAAACCTCTATGCTCACCCTGCATTTTTTCTTCTTGTATCCTAGACCAGGGTGACCTTGAACTCAGAGATCCACCTGCCTCTGCCTCCCAAGTGCTGGGATTAAAGGCGTGTACCACCACACCCGACTGGACTGTTTTTATGCATTCACTGCTCACTGATTTGCTCAAGGGACAACTATATCCACACTGTTGTTTCTTTTCTTTTCTTTTTTTTTTTTTTTAATTTATTTATTTATTTATTTTTGTATGTGTATAAATGTACTGTCTGCATGCAAGTTTGTGCACCCGTGTCGTGCAATGCCGCGGAGGTCAGAAGAGGGTGTCGGATTCCCCTGGAACTGGAGTTCTCCTGGAATTGGAGTTTCAGACGGTTCTTGGCCGCCATGTGGGTGCTGGGGATCGAACCCGGGTCCTCTGTAAGAGCAGTCGGCGCTCTTAACCGCTAGGCCATCTCTCCAGCCCCCTATTATTGGTCTTTTTGAGACAGGGTCTCCGTTTTGTCTCAGCTGGCCTGGAGCTTGCTATGTAGACCAGGCTGGCCTTGAACTCACAGAGATCCACCTGCCTCTGCCTCCCAAGTGCTGGGATTAAAGGTGTGTGCCACCACACCCAGCTTAATTATTATTCTTCACACACACACACACACACACACACACACACACACACAC
>VZQC01013164.1:1127131-1165594 GCA_009823505.1 Rhizomys pruinosus | reverse complement strand
GGTCCTCTGTAAGAGCGGTCGGCGCTCTTAACCGCTAGGCCATCTCTCCAGCTCCAATCAATGCCTTTTTTACTCTTCTCCTGTGTTGTTCTTCCAAAACCAGGTGCCTTCACAGAACACTGCACACCAGGCTGCTTCCTGCATGGATATCCTCTGACTCCAACAGGCCAGTTTAGGCTTCTCTTCACTGTGCTGTGCTGTCCTCTGACCTCAAACGTCTTCTAAAAAAACACATGCTAAGGGGCTGAAGATATGACCTAGCGGTTAAGAGCGCCGACTGCTCTTGAAGAGGACCTGGGTTCGATCCTCAGCACCCACATGGCGGCTGAGAACCGTCTGTAACTCCAATTCCAGGAGAACTCCAGTTCCAGGGGAATCCAACACCCTCTTCTGACCTCTGAGGCATTGCACAACACGGGTGCACAGACCTGCATGCAGACAGTACACTCATACACATAAATAAAATAAAATAAAAACACATAAAAAAACACATGCTAAAATAATTTTGGGGGTATTTCTAATTACACCTAAGTAAGGTAATTAAGGAAGGCACTACTATGCATAATATTTTGTTCTGTTTTGTTAGGGTCTCTCTGTAGCCCCAGTTGGGTGGAACTTGCTATGTAGACCAATCTGGTCTTGATCTCACAAACTGCCTCTGCCTCTCAAGTGTTGAGATCAAAGGTGTGTGCCACCAAGCCTGCTCTGCTTTATTTCCATAACTTTTTTTTTTTTCTCGAGACAGGGTCTCCCTGTAGCCCCAGCTGTCCTGGAACTCACTCTGTAGACCAGGCTGGCCTTGAATTCACAAAGATCCGCCTGCCTCTGCCTCCCAAGTGCTAGGAATATTTCCATAACTTTTTAAACATATCTTCAGGCAACTAGTTAGTCCATGATACGTATGCCAAAATTACAATATATTTTTTCTCCAGGAAAAATATGTTTCATATTCATTGTCTGGGGTCATGATTTCCGGGCTTTCCCTGTTTTGGTATATGTAACAAACAGTGGTGTGGTACCAAAAAGACTGGAAGTAAAATGAAGAAATTTAAATTTAGTTCCAGTTCCTAGACTTTAGGCACGTTACCTGGTTTGTTCTATTACAAAAACGCTAAAATAGTTCAGAGGATTCTCAGGGGGCAGTCAGCTGGATCACCTTTGAAACTTTCGAAGCAAAATTTACCTAGAGCGCTGTATGGTTTTCCCTAGCTACAAAGGCCTGCAGAAATTCAAGTACAAATACTTGAAAACCTTCAACATTCCTTCCTGTTTTCCTCTATTCGATATTTGCTAGGTGCTTTTATTTTTCAGTTTATAGTCTTACATCTGGCTCTGGTTAAGAAATACTGAAGGATTGTGTTGCACCGAGGACTACTGCTGAACGATCCTTCTACACTAGCGAAAGCATTCACACCTAAGTCGTGTTATTTATAAACACGCCAGTTCTTCATATCTCTCTCCACCAACCGCCTTTCAAGACTGGTCCCCCTCGGCGACAGATATTAATGAGTTCCTCCTGGGGACAACCCTCTTCCACTTAACAGTGGCTCCAATCAACACTCGGATTTCCAAGTTGCTCGTTGGGAATTCGGGCGCGACGCTTTCGGAAGTTTGAGTCGTTTCACCAGGAATTCCTCCACCTCGCGACGCACAACTGCTGGCCGTGTCACGCAGGACACGGGCCGGCAACTCTGGTCCTCCCGGGACAACTGCTAAGAGGCGGGAGGCGAGGCGAACCCGGCGGGCTCCAACTTCCTGGCTCTCCCCTTCCTCACTCCGCTGGATCTTCGCAACCCCTGACCTAGGCTTTCTCTCGGAATCAGCCAAGCTCGCCGCTCGTAAGCTCCCGCCGCCCTCCTCTGTCTGCTGCCGCGCGCCCGCCGCCGCCGCCGCGCGTGTCCTCACGACGCCTTCGCCCCCGCCCGCCAGCCCTTCAGCAGGTCGCTCCGCCCGGCGCGCCGCAGAACCCTCTGGGAGCGCGCGCCGCAGTCGGAGGACGTGAGCGAGACGCACGGCCCCGCGCCGAGCGCCGGAAGTAGTGGGCTGCGCCTCGCGAGTCGCGCGCGCCGCCCCCACCTCGCTCGCTCTCTCGCGCGCGCGCACTAAGGCGCCGCAGCCGCCGCCGCCGCCGCCGCCGCCGCCGCCGGCCGGGCTGCTGCTCCGGCTGCTGCGGGAGGCGGCGCTGGCTGGCGGCTGCGCTCGCTCCAGTCGGCGAGCGGAGCTGCGAGCGAGCGTGTGTGTGTGTGTGCGTGTGTGCGCGTGTGTGTGTGCGTGTGTTTTAAAGATGGCCGGAGCGGCGGCGGCGGTGGCCGCGGGAGCAGCAGCTGGAGCCGCCGCGGCAGCGGTGTCGGTGTCGGCTCCGGGCCGGGCCTCGGCGCCCCCTCCGCCTCCGCCGGTGTACTGTGTGTGCCGCCAGCCGTACGACGTGAACCGCTTCATGATCGAGTGCGATGTCTGCAAGGACTGGTTCCACGGCAGGTAAATAAACCCCTCAGCTCATCGGCCGCCGGCGGCCACCGACCAGCCGCCGCTGCCTCCGCTCCCCCCCCCCCCGGCTGCCCGCGCCTCCGTCTGGCTGGGCCGCCGCGTCGCGCTTCGGAGTCCTGGGATCCGGGAGCAGAGCCTTGGGGCCGGGCAGAGCGCAGAGCGGTGGCTCGCGGCTGGCCCGGCAGGCTGCTGAGCGGAGCCGGTGGGCTCGGCCGGCCCGGGCGAAGAGTCGCCACAACAAACAGGAACAAAGGGGCCGGCGGAGAAGTTGGCAGGGGGAGCCCGGGCGAGCGGACGCGGCGGGCGGCGCGCCGGGGGTGGCGGCGGAGCGCAGGCCGCCCAGCACACCGTCGCCCCTCGCCGTTCGGGCGGCCGCCGCCTGCAGTGCCCGCAGCTCCGGCCGCCTCGCGCTTGCCCCAGCCGGCCGCCGCGCCTGCCTCGCTTCCGGGCGACCGGCCCCGCGTCGCCCCCGCCGCAGGACCCGTCGCGCCCCCTTTCCGTCTTTAGGAAACTTCCCCGGGCAGCGGGACGAGTAAACAGAGCAACAGATGAAGCGCTCCGAGGCTGGTGAGTGCGGGGCCCGGCGCGCCGCAGGTTGGCCGGGCTGCCCGCCGCGCTCCACACCCCCTGCGGCTGGGGGACCCACCGCAGACCCCCGGCGTCGCCCTCGCGCCGCACCTCAAACTTTACAAAGAGTGCGGTCGCCCGCGCCCGAGGTCGGCGACCCGGGGACAGCCCGCCGCGGTGCTGGCCCGGGCGCCGCGGCCAGCCAAGTTTGGGGCGGCGTGGCGCGGGGCGCTGCGGGGCCGTGCGGGGCGCTGCGGTGGCGGACGTTGCCCTCGGACCGGGCCGCCGCGCCGGGGGTTTGACATTTCGGAGGAGCTAGGGCCGCCTCCGCAGCCAGGCCGCCGACTCGTGTGTTTTGTAATCAAAGTGTGAGGCTAATAAAGGGCGGCGCCACAGCCTCTTGACTCCGGCGTGGGAGGGATTCGCAGGCATTTAAACAAAGAAACTAGTTGGGGTTGGGCTCCCAAAGTCCTTATTTGGGTGTTGTGGCAAAGCCTGCGGTCTCCTTTAGGTGAGGCAGGTTTCCTGGGCACGGTGGGGTGTTGTATCTTGTCGAGAACACGCTTGGGAGTCATCGCTGATATGGTGACTGTGATTGTAGGAAGTGTCCTTTGATTGACAGCAGGACATTTAAATACAGCCTCCGCTCCCCCTCCCCAATTTTACAGAATCATTGCAAGACCAGGCCAGATGTCTTCGTCTCCCTCTACTGGTCTGGGAAGAGAAAGCCATTGAAATTATGGGGTTCTTTTCAGTGTTAAGGAGTAGGTAGAGTTTTACTTAATTTTCAAGTACGGTGAACTTTGCTTAGTTTTTTTCAACGTTTTTCTGAAAACAGCACACTTTAAAAAGAAAGGCAACATCCTTCTTTTCACGGTAATTGTGAACAGTCTGACTCATGTTTGAGGAGTATTCTAACCTTGCCACTTACTAAAATGATGTTTCCCTATATTTTAATTATATGTAAAAATGAAACGAAGATATCAAACCTTTCTCTAATTCTTTCTACATCCTCTCTTTTTATAACGTTCTAAACAGCCAGAACAGAATATCCAAAATTTAACTTCTATGAGTAAACATAGGAATTGTAATTATGGAAACATGCTTGTTTTCAGAGAATTGTTTGATGGAAACCTGTACCATTGTGCAATGCAGAAATTTGATAGCATAGTAAATTGTAGTTTTGTTTTTTTTTTTTAAACTTCGTATTCATGGGTGCTGGGGATCAGAACTGGGGTCCTCAGGGCTGGGCAGCAGGCCCTGTTACCAGGAGTTTTGGTCTTAAGTTAGGTAACTTAATGGTTGGTCTGTGACAGATCTCAGGTGTTTCCTGGGCATTATGTTATACTTTTTTTTTGAGACAGGATCTCCCTATAGCCCCAGCTGGCCTGGACCATGCTGCCCTTGAACTCACAGAGATCCACCTGTCTGCCTCCCAAGTGCTGGAATTACAGGGATGGACTGGCTAAGTACTTTATTTATTTATTTATTTATTTATTTATTTATTTATTATTTTTTTAAAATTTTACTTATTTTTTTTCTGTGTATGAATGTACTGTCTGCATGTAGGTTTGTGCACCCGTGTCGTGCAATGCCGCGGAGGTCAGAAGGGGGTGTGGATTCCCCTGGAACTGGAGTTAAAGACAGCCACTATGTGGATGCTGGGGATCGAACCCGGGTCCTCTGCAAGAGCACTTGGCGCTCTTAACCTCGAGGCTATCTCTCCAGCCCAAGTACTTATTTTTTAACAGAAGTTGAAGAGGACACAAAGAGGGCAAATAAGAATATTTCTTTTGTCACAAGTAAGTGTGTATCTGTGGAGGTGACTGGAGTGAGCCTAGGGTCTTCTTTGATATCTTTAATGTGGGTCAGATGTTAGAAGTTAGTAATACGGGGCTGGAGAGATGGCCTAGCGGTTAAGAGTGCTGACTGCTCTTGTAGAGGATGCGGGTTCAATCCCCAGCACCCACATGGCGGCTGAGCACAGTCTTTCACTCCGGTTCCAGGGGAATCGGAAGCCCTCTTCTGACCTCCGTGGCATTGCACTACACGGGTGCACAGACCTACATGCAGACAGTACATTCATACACATTAAAAAAAAAAAAAGTAATACAAGCTGGGCGTAGTGGCGCACGCATGTATGTGCACCACATGTCTGCCTGACGCCTGTGGATGCTAGAAGAGAGTGGGGTTTTTTTGTTTTGTTTTGGGTTTTTTTGTCTTTTTGAGAAGGTCTCCCTGTAGCCCCAGCTGTACTGGAACTCACTCTGTAGAACAGGTTGGCCTTGAACTCACAAAGATCCGCCTGCCTCTGCCTCCCAAGTGCTAGGATTAAAGGTGTGCGCCACCACGCCCCGTATAGAAGAGAGTGTTGAAGCCACCATGTGGGTGCTGTGAACTGAAAGAGCAACAAGTGCTCTTAACCAATGAGCCATCTCTATAGCTCCCAGCTAGGATTAAAGGGGTGCACCACCACGCCTGGCCCAAAGTGATATCTTTTTAATAAGCTTAAAAATATTGGCCATGCCGGCATGGTGGCACATGCCTTTAATCTTAGCACTCGGGAGGCAGAGGCAGGCTGATTTTTGTGAGTTCAAGGCCAGCCTGGTCTACAGAGTGAGCTCCAGAACAGCTGGGGCTACAGGGAGACCCTGTATCGAAAAGACAAAAAAAAATTATTTTGTGTTAATAATGTACATGTGAGTACAGATGAACGTGCATCACAGCAGGTATATTGAGGTCAGAGAGCAACTTTGGTTTGGGTGCTGTCCTTTCACCTCTTGCAGGGGGGGGTCTGGGGACTGCACTCCAGTGGTCATGGTTGCATGGCAAGCATCTTTCCCCACTGAGACACCTTGCTGGCCCCACATGCGTAATTTCTTTAAAAAAAATTTTTTTTAATGCCTTTAATTCCAGGCAGATCTTTGTGAGTTCAAGGCCAGCCTGGTCTACATAGTGAATTAGTTCCAGGACAGCTGGGGCTACAGGGAGATGCTGTCTCAAAAAGACCCCCGAATATATATGTGCATTTTTAAAGTTTTTTTTTTTTTTTATGTATATGAGCATTTTGCCTGCTTGTATGTAAGTACACCTATGTCATGCAGAGCTGGCAGAGCCCTGAAAGAGGGTATTGGATCTCCTGGAACTGGAGTTTCACATGGTAATTGAACCTGGGTTTTCTGGAAGAGCAACCTGTGCTCTTAACTGCTGAGCCATCTCTCCAGCCCCCTGATTAATTTCTTGATAATTTTTTTTTCATTGAATTGAAGAACTTTTAAATTTATGGAATCAGAAGTGGATGTAAATTTTGGTTTACTTTCCTGGCATATCTGATATCTAGAAATCCTAAAAGTTATCTTAGCATATCTCCTGACAAAGAAGAAAGGGCCTCTTTCATTGATGAGCTAGGCTGCAGGGTGAATAGGTCCAAGACTGTTAAACTTCAGCTGTATCCTTGGTGTTCAGGAATTCCCATCCCTTGGCCTGCTTAAACCATTTTTGTAAGGGAGAGGAAGGAAGAACTTATCCGACAGGGTATAGTGTATAATAGATACCTAGGGGTCAGTGAACTGACAAAATAGGATTTTTCTAGGAAGGTTCCTTTCAATTTAGAGATAGAGTTCTTCCTCTTGAGTAAAACGATGGAGGTCCTTCAGGTTGCTGCCCTGTCCTGTAATCTGTGCATCATGTACCCCAGGTTGGCCTGGAGTACAGAGATCCACTTGCTTCTGACTTCTGAGTGCTGAGATTAAAGGGATGCACTACCATGGTTGGCTTAGGACTGCATGACTTTTTTTTTTTTGGTCTTTTCGAGACAGGGTCTCCCTGTAGCCCCAGCTGTCCTGGAACTCACTCTGTGAACCAGGCTGGCCTTGAACTCACAAAGATCCGTCTGCCTCTGCCTCCCAAGTGCTAGGATTAAAGGTGTGCGCCACCACACCCAGCTGACTGCATGACTTTTAATTATACTTTGATGTTAGTCATCACATGAAAAACTGCATTGTTGCTGGTTTTTTTTGTTTGTTTTTTTGGGGTTTCTTTTCTTTTTTTTTTTTTTTGGTCTTTTCGAGACAGGGTCTTCCTGTAGCCCCAGCTGTCCTGGAACTCACTCTGTAGACCAGGCTGGCCTTGAACTCACAAAGATCCGCCTGCCTCTGCCTCCCAAGTGCTAGGATTAAAGGCGTGCGCCACCACGCCCGGCGAAAAACTGCATTGTTTTGTCCCAGTTAAGTTGTATTAGAATGTCCATTGTGTCCTATTTAGAATTAAATACTTAATATTTAGTGTTTTTTTGTTCTTTTTTTGTTTGTTTTTTGTCTTTTTGAAACAGGGTCTCCTTACAGCCCCAGCTGGCCTGGAACTTACTACGTAGAGCAGGCTGGCCTTGAACTCACAGAGATCTGCCTGCCTAATCCCAAGTGCTGGGATTATAGGCATGCACCACTACACCTGGCATATTAGTCTTTATAATCACATATTGTTTTGGTTTTTACAAAAAGAATATATTATGAAACATTGGAAAGTATAGGAAAGTAAAATATTTTTTTTTAATTTTTTTATTTCTGTATGTGTATGAACATACTACTGTCTGCATGCAGGTTTGTGCACCCATGTCGTGCAATGCCTCGGAGGTCAGAAGAGGGTGTCGGATTCCCCTGGAACTGGAGTTCTCCTGGAATTGGAGTTACAGACAGTTCTCAGCCTCCATGTGGGTGCTGGGGATGGAATCCGGGTCCTCTGTAAGAGCGGTCGGAGCTCTTAAACGCTAGGCCATCTCTCTAGCCCCAAGTATAAATATTATTAAAGGCCATGATGTCCATAGCTAACTAGTATTTTAACATTTGAATTAGAATTTATCTATTATCTTTTTCCACCAACATGTGCTTTTTCTTAATTAAAAAAAAAGTATTTATTTATTTGTCTCTTTTGAGGCAGGGTCTCCTTGTAGCCCCAGCTGGCCTGGAACTCAATATGTAGACCCGGCTGGCCTTGAACTCACAGAGATCCACCCACCTCTGCCTCCTGGCTTTTAAAAGTTAAAAATATGTAGCTGGGCATGGTGGCATATGCCTGTAAGGCAGGCAGATCTCTCTGAGTTTAAGTTATGAGTTTGTTAGCTGACAAGCACAATTTTATAATTTTGTTTTCTTCTTCCAGGGAGGAAACTCTTCGTTCTGTGTTAACATTTTAGATGGGAAGAGTGGGAAAACAGGTGCGATGAATGGGTGAAGTGAAGAAAATTGAGTTGTGGAAGAAAGGTCAGGTGGTAGTGTGGTGTGCTGGTGGAGGGCCTCAAGGAGACGCAAGGATGTTGAGAGTGCAGGCCAAAGGAAAGAGAAGTCCACCGTCCTGTGGTGGACCATGCTTGTCATTCTCTAGGAAGAGCCAGAATATCCATTGGGAGGGAAGAAGAGGATATCATTGTGTGGTTTTCTAGGTCAGAACTAATGTTTTGGATTTTACTCTAAGCAGATGGTTTGCTTTGGGTTGAGGAATGAAGGAGTTGACAGATCTTTAAAAGAAAGGATCACTCTTGGGGCTGGAGAGATGGCTCAGCAGTTAAGAACACTGGTTGTTCTTACAGAGGACCCTGGTTCAATTCCATGGACCCACATGGTGGCTAACAATCGTCAGTAACTCCAGTTCTAGGGCATCTGTTCTCTTCTGACCTCAGTATGCCTTGTACAACACGAGTGCACTTACATACACATAAAATAAAAATGATAAATAAAATGTGATTTTTTTTTTTGCTTCTTCAGCTGAGTCAGCAAAAGAAATGATTTATTGTACACAGTTAAACTTGGCCCTTAGTGAGAATAGAACTAGTCCAGAATGCCACAGGTCCAGGGAGAGGGCCAGCTGGGCTGTTTGGGTTGTAGCTGGGCCTGCTCCCAGAGGTGATCTGATGAAGTTCCAGATCCGATGAGGCAATTAATGAAAATAGCCCAGTTGACAGTCTGCACCACATTCCTCACTTCTGCTCCTGCAACCTCCGTGGGTGCACAGCATCGTTTACTTGGACCTGGGCCTCATCTTTCTCCTCTTGCGCTTTAGCCTGCGCATTGGTTTCTTCCTCCACTTCGCTCTCATGGTGCAGGAGTTTCAAGGAAGATGGCACTAAGGCCCAGAATTTTTTTTTTTAAATATATATTTTTTTTTGTCTTTTTGAGACAGGGTCTCCCTGTAGCCCCAGCTGTCCTGGAACTCACTCTGTAGACCAGGCTGGCCTTGAACTCACAAACATCCGCCTGCCTCTGCCTCCCAAGTGCTAGGATTAAAGGCATGTGCCACCATGCCCGGCTTTTTTTTTTTTTGAAAGGATTACTCTTGGTTTGGGTCTCATTGTGTAGCTCGTAGAACACTTGACTAGCATGCCTTAGGGTCTGGATTTGATTCCCTGCACTGGGTGAAAACCATGGAGAACAGGCTAGAGGGAGGCAGAAGTGCAACCAGAGTCCAGTAAGGCAGTAGGTAGGGAGTAGATGCTCTATCTCTATAGCTGTCTATCTGTCTTTCTGAGTATCTGTCTGTCTATCTATCTGTCTATCATCTATCTATCTATATCTATATCTATATCTATATCTATATCTATATCTATCTCTGTTCTGTCTGCATGTAGGTTTGTGCACCCATGTTGTGCAATGCCTCGGAGGTCAGAAGAGGGCGTCAGATTCCCCTGGAACTGGAGTTCTCCTGGAATTGGAGTTACAGAGGGTCTCAGCCACCATGTGGGTGCTGGGGAGCGAACCCTGGTCCTCTGCAAGAGCAGTCTGTGCTCTTAACCACTAGGCCATCTCTCCAGCCCCGGGAGTATATGCTTTTAAATGGTTCTGACCATTTAACTATATCTCTAGCCCTCTTTTTATTTAGGTCCTCACTAAATTGCCCAGGCTAGCCTTCTGAGTAGCTGTGATTACAGTCCAGTGCCACTAAACCCAGCTTTTGAATGACATATTAATTTTTTTCCTGATGTTTGAATGAAGAACTTATAGTTATGGGATAGAAGGATTTTACTGAGTAATATTGTTGGGTGGGAGTTTCTCAGGTACTTGCTCTACAGAGCCTTAGGAACTCACCAGAACACTTACTGAATGTTTTACCAAGTATTAGACACTGTTTAATTACATTAGATTTTTAATTAACACATCTAATTCTCACAGTCAACCTTAGATAAGTGTTATTATTACCCCCATTTTACAACTGAGAAATTTAGGGATAGAGTGTTCAATAACCTTTCCAGGGTTGGATGGTGAGAAGATGAGATAGTATCTCATCTCTGGTGGGCTGATTGCAGAGCTCTGTTCTGGACAATGATTCTAGGTCTATCCTCAAGCTACAGCTAGCCTAGGGCTAGGATTAGAGGAGTTTGTCTCTGCCTTGGAAGTGTGTAGATGGAACAGATGTGACAGGTTTCTTACTTTTGCAGTTCATTAAAAACTTTATTTTCTGGGGGTGGAGAGATGGCTCAGTAGTTGAGTGTTTGTTGTCCTTGTAGTGGACTGGTGTCCACTTTCTAGCCCACCTCAGTGGATTATAGTTGCCTCTATGTAACTCCAGCTCTAGAGGATCAGACACCCTCTTCTGGTTACCTGTACACACTTGTGCATGCACATACAGAAACAGACACAGACACACACAGACACACACACACACACACACACACAAATAAAAATAAATCTTTAAAACATTAAAAATTTATTTTCATAAGTGAAAATATAAGAATTGTAACTGCCCTGGGGGACAGAATGTTTATTAACAAAATATTTATTTGAAAGCTTTTCTAATGTAACTGCTTTCATCTTTGTTTTTTTGTTTTTTTAATTTATTTAAAAATTTTTAAATTTATTTTTGTATGTGTATGAATGTACTGTCTGCATGTAGATTTGTGCACTCGTGTTGTGCAATGCCTTGGTGATCAGAAGAGGGTGTCGGATTCCCCTGGAACTGGAGTTCTCCTAGAATTGGAGTTTCAGACGGTTCTCAGCCGCCATGTGGGTGCTGGGGATCGAACCCGGGTCCTCTGCAAGAGCGGTCGGCGCTCTTAACTGCTAGGCCTTCTCTCCAGTCCCTCATCTTTGTTTTAAATAATTTTTTATTGGAGTATATTTTGCTTTGTTGAAAAATTAGGGATGGAAACTGAGTGTTTTGGTAAGCCTAGTACTTGAAGGTTGACAGAAGAGGATTGGCAGAAGTTAGTTTTTGAGGGTCAGCCTTAGCTACATAGTACGTTCCAGGCTAGCCTAGTCGACTCTAGACCCTGTCTCACCTCCCTGCTCTTCCTCCCCCCACCAAGAAAAAAAATTAGAGATTGGAATTTTTTTTTTTTAAAGATGCAAAGATTTTTATTCACCAAACTAAAACCAACATAGAGATAGATGTTTTGTTGTATGGCTTACATTACAGTAATTTGCACTTAAGGATGAAACACATATAGCAAAAAGAAAAAGAATTTTCTACTCAGAAGAGACTGAGAAAACATCAGTGTCTAGTCTGTCTACTGCAGCAGTACATATAAAATGATGTTACAATGTATTTAACAGAAGACCAAATGAGAGATTGGAGTTATTTTTAAAAGGCGAAAGATTAATGCGATCTGAAGAGAAACCAGAGTATATATATTTTTTTAAATTTATTTTATAGACATTGTCCTTAATGATGAAGTCTATTAGTGTTGATAATATTAAAATGAACATGTATCTCTCCATAAGAAAACAAATCCAGGGGCTGGAGAGATGGCCTAGTGGTTAAGAACGCAGACTGTTCTTGCAGAGGACCTGGATTCGATCCCCAGCACCCAATTGGTGGCTGAGAACCGTCTTTAACTCCAATTCCAGGGGAATCCCACGCCCTCTTCTGACCTCCGAGGCATTGCACAACATGGGCGCACAAACCTACATGTAGACAGTACATTCATACACATAAAAAATAAAATTAACAGGGGCTGGAGAGATGGCCTAGCGGTTGGGAGCGCTGACGCTCTTGCAGAGGACCCGGGTTCGATCCCCAGCACCCACATGGTGGCCGAGAGCCGTCTGAAACTCCAATTCCAGGAGAACTCCAGTTCCAGGGGAATTGGACACCCTCTTCTGACCTCCGCAGCATTGCACGACATGGGTGCACAAACTTGCATGCAGACAGTACATTCATACACATACAGAAATAAATAAAATTAATAAAAATATTTAAAAAAAATAAAATTAACAAAGAAAGCAAATGGAAGCCGGGCATGGTGGCGCATGCCTTAAAAAAATATAAACAAAAACAAATCCAGTGTATTGAACTTCTTGGTTTTTGTCTTTGAATTCTTTCTGGAGGGAGGTGTAGGATAGGGTCTTTCTGCCTCAGTCTTCCAAGTGCTGGAACTTCTTCCTTGTTGACAGTTTAATCATAGGGTGCATAGAGTTCTCCTTAAATCTGTTGAGCTGTTTCTTTATTTTTTTGTTTTTGTTTGAAACATTTTTGGGCTTATTTCTCTTGTTTACTTTCTTATGTCTGGTGTGTGAAATTGAGGTTTCTGATTGCCCAGGGTGAGAGTTTGCTTTTATTTTTGAAGAGTTGAAGTAGCAGAGGTGTAAAGGAGTTTGATAATAATGAGTGCTGGTTTGGGGGCAGTCTTCACTCCAAGCTGATGGGTGGTGATCTTACAGCTAGCTACCTGCTAACAAGGTTTTTGTTCTTTTGGGGGACCTCATTTTACTTCTGTAGTGATTGTTTAATTTTGATAAATAATATCAAACTTTTCCTGTCCATTAGAGTAGTTTGATGCTAATTTATGATTTGTGTGTGCGTGATCCCTGGTCCCTTTTTATTGGAGAATATTGTTTAGAACTCAAGATCTGTTTGGCTAAACTAGCCATTGCTCCTAGATCTTTTCAGTGGACAGAGCAAGGAAATAACATTGATTAGCCACATACTGCACGCCTGCATTTCTTTACCTTCTTTCCATACATAGTCCAAACTGTAAGCTTTTCATAGTGATGCCTTTAGACCAGCAGCACAGGTTCCTTTTAGACTTGGCCTTTTTCCACTCTTTACTTTGTTGTTCAACAGGGGAAACTCAGCTTCCATTATCTACAACATACTTTTTATTTTTTTTTTATTTATTTATTTATTTTTTTTTGCTCTTTTCAAGACAGGGTCTCCCAGTAGCCCCAGCTCTCCTGGAACTCACTCTGTAGACCAGGCTGGCCTTGAACTCACAAAGATCCGCCTGCCTCTGCCTCCCAAGTGCTAGGATTAAAGGTGTGCGCCACCATGCCCAGTCTACAACATACTTATTTGTTGAATCCTAGTGCAGATGTAAAGTAGTCAGTCCTAGAATTATTAACCCATCCTCTTGAGAGTCAAATTTACTAGGTAGATTACATTAAAGTATTATTATGACCCTAAGAAGTCATAGTTATTTGAGAGGTATACTTAGAAATGTTATTGCCTCTTTGCCTTAGTTTGATTTTTCTGTTGCTGTGACAAAACACTCTGACCAAAACCAACTTGGGGAGGAAAGGGTTTATTTGGCTACCACATAAGGATCATAGTCCATCATTGAATGAATACAAGACAGGAACCTGAAGGCAGGAGCTGAAGCTGGAGGAATGCTGCTTACTGGCTTGCTCCTCTGGCCTGTATGCAGCCTGCTTTCTTATATAACCCAGGGCTACCTGCTCAGGAGTGGCACTGCCCACACTGGGCTGGGCCCTTCCACATATATCACACAGCAGTCCAGGAAGTGCCTAACAGATATTCCCACAGACCAAGATGATAGAGGAATTTCCCCAATTGAGGTTTCTTCTTCCCAGGAGTGTGAATTGAGTTGACAACTGAAGCTGTCTAGCAACTCTTCATCCCTCTTACAACTTTTGCATTCCCTTTTTTTTTTTTTGGTCTTTTCGAGACAGGGTCTCCCTGTAGCCCCAGCTAGCCTGGAACTCTCTCTGTGAACCAGGCTGGCCTTGAACTCACAAAGATCCGCCTGCCTCTGCGTCCCAAGTGCTAGGATTAAAGGCGTGCGCCACCATGCCTGGCTCTGCATTCCCTTTTTTCTAATTCTTTCCTACCCCCCTGTAAGTAATCAGTCCATTCATTCATTCATTTTTAGACAAGGTCTCATGTAACCTCGAAGTTGCTATGTAGCTGAGGATGACCTTGAACTTTTGATTTTGCTGCCTCTTTGAGTGCTAGAATTAGAGGTATAGACCACATACCTGGCTTATGTGGTGCTGTGGATTGAATTCAGACTTCATACATAAAGGGCAAGCACTCATCAACTGATCTATTTATCCTTTTTTGTATGTTGTGTTTATAAGAGCAGGCATGCACAGATAGACTGAGGATTGAGTCTAGGATGTCACAGATGCAAAACAAAGCATATCTCTACCACCCCAGCCACCTTATGACCAAAAATTACTTCAAAATTAGAATTTAATTTATATGTATGTTGTGTGTATGTATTATTATGTATGTGCAAGCTATAGCATGCATGTGCGTGGAGGTCAGAGGACAATGAGTGGGAATCAATTCTACCAGGTTGATTTCAGGGATGAACTGAAGTCCTAGGAGTCAACTTCTTTTACACTGAGCCATCTTGCTGGTCCTGTTTTATTTTATTTTTCCTATGTTTGGAGTCAAAACCACTGTCTTGTACATACTGTGCATGCTTCCTTGTATGCTTTTTATTTTACAGTATATACTTTGTTCACATTGTAGAGGTCTTCCTTAATTTTTTTTAACTTCTGTAACTACACAACTCCTTTATTTTTATTTTTAATTAATTTGTTTATATATATTTTATCAAATCTAGATTCGTGTCTCCCTCCATCCCCCAACCCCAACAGAGCTCATGCGTTCTGCCAAACATGCTTTTCATCTCTTTCTCCGTCTTTCTCAAGATTCTCCATGTGGAAGTTGACTGTTTTGAGCAGACGTTCACTGTTTCAGTCAGTTCTTTGATGCAGTCCTTTCTGTTGTTGTTGTTGTTGTTGTTTCCAATATGCATCACTCCCAACTGCTTTGGACAAAAGCTCAAGGGGCCATGCACAAGAAATACTTACAACTAGGTAATTGGCACTAGCATCCACAGATGAGAGGGATACATTCGTTTGTTTTTCTGGGACTGTGTTTACTTCACTCACTCAGCATGATTTCCTCTAGCTCCAGCCATTTTCCTGCAGAGCTCATGATGTCATCTTTCTTTACTGCTGCATAGAACTCCATTGTGTAGATGTACCCATTTTTCTCTATCCCTCATCAGTTTAGGGGCATTTTGGTTGGTTCCAGCTCCTGCTTTGTGAGAGAGCTGAAATAAACAGGCTGTGCATGATCTCTGCAGGGGGGTGAGTCTTGAGGGTACATGGCCAGGAGTGGTATGGCTGGGTCGGGTGGCAAGTTCATTCCAAGTCTTCCAAGGGTTCTCCACAGGTTCTTCCATAGTGGCGTATGAGTGTACATTCCCACCAGCAGTGGATGAGTGTCCCCCCTTTCCCACAACCTCTCCAGCACTTGGTAAATTTGTTTTCTTGATCCTAGCCAGTCTTATTGGAGTAAGATGATATTTAAAGTGTTGTTTTGATTTGCATTTCCTTAATGATTAATGGATGTTTGAACACTTCTTAAGAGTTTCTCAGCCATCTCTAATCCTCACTTGTGAAGAAGTCCCTTTTCAGTTCTTTGTTCCATCTATTGGTGGGTAATTTGTTTTCTTTCTTCTTTGTTTTTTGAGTAGTTTATATATCCTGGAAATCAATGCTTGTCAGGATGTTTCTGTGGTGAAGGTTTCCTCCCCTCTGGAGTTTTCTCTTTCATTCCTTGATTGTTCTTTGATGTACAGAAGCTTTGCGTTTAATGAGGTCCCATTGTCAATGTGGAACCTTATTATTGTGCAACTGTTTGTCTGATTTAGAAGTCTTTTCCTATGCCTATGTCTTATCTGCTGCCAAACTTTCTTCTATCACTTCAGAGTTTGGGTTTCACGTCTGAGGTCTTTAAATCCATCTGGAGTTGACTTTTGTACAGGGTGAGAGGTAGGGGTTTAATCCAGTTTTCTACAAGGTGAGCCAGTTTTGCCCCAACCACTTGCTGAAGAGGCTGTCTTTCTCCATTGGTCTTTTGGCCCCTTGTCAAATATGAGATGGCTGAAATTGTATGTGCTCAGGTTTGGCTCTTTCGGTTTTGTTCCATTGGTCAACAAGTCTGTTTTTTGTGCCAGTACCATAGGCTGTTTTTATGAGTTAGCCCTGTGTGAAGTTTAAGTCTGGTATAGATTCCACCGTGTAAGCTCTTTTTTGCTCAGTATTTCAGGGTTGCTTTGGCTATTCCGGGTCTTTTGTTTTTTCCAAATGAATTTAAGGACTTTTTTTTTTTAGCTGTGAAGAACTTGGGATTGGGTTTGGAATTTTGATTGGATTGAGGTTCAGTAGAATGGACATTTTTACAATGTTAATTTTCCCAATCCATGAGCATGGGAGGTTTTCCATCTTCTCTTTTTTTTTTTTTTTTTTTTTTTTTTGTTTTTTTTTTTTTTTTTCCTATTTTTGGTTCTTTCGAGACAGGGTCTCCCTGTAGCTCCACTGTCCTGGAACTCACTCTGTAGACCAGGCTGGCCTGAACTCACAAAGATCGCCGCCTCGGCCTCCCAAGGTGCTAGGGTTAAAGGCAATGCACTGCACCACCAGCGCCGGCAGTTTTCCATCTCTTAGTCTTCTTCAGATTGTCCTTCTTAGTAGGTGAAAATTTTTGTTTGTTTTTGTTTTTTGTAGAGATCTTTGGTGTCTTTGGTTGAGGTTGTGTTTCTAGGTTTATTTTTTTGAGGCATTGTGAGTGGGAAGGTCCCCTTGAATTATCCTTCTTCATTTGCTTGTTGGTGTAAGAAAGGTTACTCATTTTCTAGGTAATTTTGTATCCTGCCACTTTACTGAAGCTGTTAAGTTTCTAGGAGTCTTCTGGAGTTTTTAAGCATCCCTATAGTAAACAATATTCATCAGCAAATAGGGATAAGCTTGACTTCCTCTTTCCAATTGGTACTCCTTTAATTTCCTTTTCTTGCCTTATTGTTCAGCAAGTGTTTTCGGCACTATAATTGAAGAGGAGTGGTGACAGGGGGCAGCCTTGCCGAGTTCCTACCTTTAAAGGATGTTTCGTCATTTCCCCATTTAGATGATATTGGCGGTGGGTTTCTGTATTATGGCTTGATTACAATGAGGAATGATCCCCAATCCAGTTCCCTCTAGGACTTTAAGCATGAAGGATGCTGGATTTTGTCAAAGGCTTTTTTTTTTTTTGAGATGATGGTGTGGTTTGTTGTCCTTTCATCCATTTAATGTCATGATATTTTTAGATTTTCTATGTTGAAACATCTGCATCTCTGGTATGAATCCAACTTGGTCATAATGGATGACTTATGATGTGGGTCTGTATGACAGTTTGCCAGTAGCCTGTTTGAATTTTGGCATCTTGTTCAATAGGAGATGGGTCTATAGTTTCTCTTTTTGGTACAAATCTTTGCCTGGTTTGGTATATAGTGATGGCTGGGGCTTTCATAGAAAGAATTTGGGAGAATCCCTGTTTGTATCCTTCTAAAATTTGAATAATAATGGTTGTAAGTTCTTTTTGAATTGTTTTAAATAAGATTCTGCCCGGGAAACAACTGGGCCTGGGTTTTTTTTTTCTATTACATCGTAATTTCTCAATATTTTGGGTCTGTTTAAGCTGTCGACTCTTCTTGGGTTGAGCTTTGGTGATCTCAGGATTTCAAATATTCATCCATTTTCTAGGTTTCCAACTTGGTAGAGTATAGGGTTTTTTTTTTGAACCTATAACTCTATTCCTGTATAGTTTTCTGCAATCTTTTCATGTCTGTTGATTTTTCTCTTTCACACAGATTGGTATTGATTGGAGTTGTTCCTTCTTCTTTTCTTTGGTTAACTGGGGCTAAGAGGTCTGTCAATCTTGTTTATTTCTCAAAGAAACCAACTTTGTGGATTCATTGATTTTTTTTTTTTTTTTTTTTTTTTGGTCTTCGAGACAGGGTCCTACGGTAGCCCCTTCCTGGAAGCTGTGGCCGGTGGCGTGTCGAACGCAGGCTGGCTTGAATCACAAAGATCCGCCTGCCTCTGCTCCCAAGTGCTAGGATTAAAAGGCGTGCAAACGCCACCACCACACCCTGCTATTTTTTTTTTTTGTATGTTTGTTTCTATTTATTTCATGATTCTGCTCTGATTTTTGTATTTCTTCCTGTCTGTTGCATTTAGGGTTATCTGTTGTTGCCTCTCAAGTGGTTTAGCTGCAGTTTAGATCATCACTTGTGCTCTTCTGTTTTCTAATGTAGGCGACCCAGGGCTATAAACTTACCTCTGAGGACTGCTTTTAAAAATATCCCATAGAGGTTTGTTTGTTTGTGTTGTATTATATTTCATTCATTTCCAGGAATGCTTTTTTTTTCTTTATCTTCTTCTACCCTTCTTTTTTTTATTAAAGAGTGTGTTGTTTAGTCTCTATTTTTTCTGTAGATAGTAGGGTTATCCTGGTGTGATATTGAGCTTTTATTATACTTTTTAGTGTATGAGTGGAACTGCTCCGCATGTAATTGGTGTACCCGTGTCATGCAGTGCTGCGGAGGGTCAGAGAAGGGTGTCCGATCTCTCCTGGAACTGGCATTAAAGATGGTCCTTAGGCCCGCCATTTTGGGTGCTGGGGAATCGAAGGGCCGAAAAAGAGCAGGGAGATGAAGGAGAATGCCAGCCCCAGTTGAAAGGAAAAGTAGGGAAAAACAGAAGGATATCCAAGGTTACAAAAGCTAGACATAACTAAAAGGACAATTAATGACATTTTCTTCAAGGGAGAAGCTAAAGAATGGAATGACAGGAGATGTTCAGTCCTACTAAGGCAGTACAGAACAAAGATGATTCAGCAGTTGACAATACCAATAACATGAAGTTGGGTACAGGAGAATGGTATTTAGGAACCTAGAATGAGAGAGGAAGGCTAAAACACAACCTAGAGTGTCGGGGAGGAAACCTATCATGGCCACAGCACAGGCCAGGAGAACGGTGTATACACAAAAACATTTGTTAATTGTATAAAATAGAATAAAGATATAAGTAGTGAGTATAATGGTAATTGAGGCATATTAGAGTTGTCTATTTTAGGCTATTGTGCTGGATAGCTTAGTGTCACTTGACACACCTGGGTTGAGGAGCCTCAATTGGGGAAGTTGGCTCCATGGATTGGCCTGTGGCCACATCGTGGAGTATTGTTCTGAATTGTCAGGCAATGTGGGAGGGCCCACCCAAATGAGTAGTGCCACCTGGGCAGGTTTGCTGTGTACACATAATAAGAAAGCAGGCTGGGCATGAGCCAGGGGAGCAAGCCAGTGAACAGCATTCCTCCATGGCCTGTGCTTCAGCTCCTGCCTCCAGGTTCCTGCCATGAGTTCCTGCCTTGGGCTCCCTAAGTGATGAACTGTGACCCAAGAGATGTAAGCTGAATAAACCCTTTCCTCCCCAAGTTGGGGTCTGTCAGAGTGTTTTGTCACAGCAATGGAAGACAAACTAGGACAGCTATTTTATTGAAGGGAAGAAATTGTAGTTTTTTTAATAAGGTACCACGTGCTAGAGCATGAATAAATTTATGGATTTTAAATAGGTCTCTGGTAAGAGGGATAGTGGCATGGCTGTCAAAAGCCTGTTTAAGTAAGAGAAAACACCTGTTAGTAAACCTTTAATACAGAAGGGTTAAAATCAGGTCTTTGGAGGTCTGAAAGCAATAGAAACCTTTATGGAAACTGAAATCAAACTAAGTGTAAAGTAAACAAACAATACTTCAAAACAGTTACTTTGGAAAGTGAATTTAGTCTAACATAACAAATAAAAATTTTTTTAAATATCCAGCTTAGATATGCTGTATAGATGTTTAAGGAACCTGGGTTCTTTAGACCTTTGAATATATTAAAATACTTATAATTGTTAATTAGGCATGCCAGATTTTAAAACTAATAATTTTGTGCACAAAAAAAGAGTTGAAGTGGCCACAGTTTTTTTAAGTTGTTTTGACAAAAATACTATTTAAAGACAATTAACAGACAGCACAGTTCCGTGAGTTTAACACAGAAAACATATGACAGTTACATAAAATGTATGACATGAGTACATAAAACCTATGATATGAGTACATGTAATCTTAACATAGGAAAACATTTGTCTTCTATATGCTTTGAACAGGAAATTAAAGTGAAGGAATTTTCTCGCACAGAGAGCTAAATTATGAGAAGTTTTTCTGTAACAGAAAAATGGAGTTTTCTTCTTAGAGCAGAGAGAAAGAGAGAATTCTGAAGAATAAAGAGAAGTTTAAATTTCAAAGCATAAAAAAAGAGTCTACAAAAGTGGAAAGTCTGAGATTTGAGCAGTGACCCTTGTGAGAGTAACGTTTCCTTAACCATCCAGCCATTCCATCAGTTCTTTTTTTATTTTATTTTTTTATTTTTTTTATTTTTATTATTTTTATTATTATTATTTTTTTATTATTATTTTTATACCACTCAGACTGTGCTCCCTCCGACTCTCCCAAAAAGGAGAGCAGAACGATCATCAATGGCAAATAGCAGTTGCAAAAAGAGCAACACTAAGAGCGGCTTCACGCTCAGGAGGGAGCACTACGACTCTTCCTCATGGTTTCTGGTACTCTACACAGTCAGAGAAACTTCTCTAGTTACAAACTATAGAAATGATCCCTGAAAGTATAGTCTTTCCATCAGTTCTTGAAAAGGAGAGAAAATGTTTCGCAGGGCACAGAGTTAAAGCAGGAGGGGTTTAGGTAAATAAAGATGGCCCAGAGGGATGACTGGGCAGGAGGAGAAGGGTAGGGTGCCAGCACTGTGTGTGGCCCAGAGGCAAGTGCCCCAGGAGAGGTGGACCACTGCTAAGCTCTTTGACCATGGAGCAGAAAAGCACCCACCAGAGCCCGGTGCCCAGTAGCAAAAGCTTGCCAGAGGGCATGTTTGTGCAGGCGGGCAGGTGCACAGGTGACTAGATGGAGGAAGGAATGGGAGTGTGGTTTATCGCCCACCATGGAAACAGAGAGCATTGTACAACTGTAATGAAGCAGAATGAAATTAATAAAGGGGAAAAAAATGCCTGGATTTTGATGGTAGTAGGCCTGCTTTCTCCTTTCCCCCCTGTAGAAATCTCTGAAAGCATGGAGACTGAGCAGGAGGGAGGGACGGGAATGCAGACCCCAACAGCTTGCCCATAAGGGAACTTATCCCATCTGTCAGGCCGGCATAAATTTTATAGGTTGTTTTAAGCTTAAGGTCTGGGAGAGTTCCAATTTAGATGAATTTGTTAGGTGACACCCTAGGGCATCTAAGGATTGGGTTTCGACTGGGAATTGTTCATTCTAAAGCTTGAGCAGGGGCCAGGCATGTCTGTGGGGCATCTTCCAGAGAGATCAGGGGCCAGGACAGAAGCCTGTGATCAAAGCAGTGTCATCTGCTGAGATTGGAGGTTGGGGGTCTCCTGGGAACAAGACATCTCACAATCGACTGAGGGTCCTGGAAAACGGAGTTGGTCTGTCTTGATGCCATAACTTAGGAGGACAGAGGCCTAGAGGCCAAAGGCCAGGAAGGCAGCGGCTGGGGACAGGCAATTTAGGGTCAGTCGAAAGCCAAGTGTGTCTCCAGACGGGAAAAGTGGAGTGGGCCCCAGCAGCAAAGGGCCGAGCCCTCCTAACCAGAGTTGTCCAACTCCACCTGGGTTCGGCATCAAATGAAAGCTTTCTACGGTGGAGAGAGAGGCCAGATTAAACCAAATTAAAGTCCAACAAAGGCAGGTTTTACTGGAGGCATTCCCGGGTTGGGGCTGGGCTTTTTGCATCTCGGGTAGGGGAGAAGGAGCGGTGATGGCAATAGGGAAGCATTTGGGGCAAGAGCTCTGACCTAACACTTTAAAAGGGGTTTTTCTTTGTTTGTTTGTTTGTTTTTGTTTTTTGGTCTTTTTGAGACAGGGTCCCCCTGTAGCTCTGGATGTCCTGGACCTCACTCTGTTGATCAGGCTGGCCTTGAACTCACTCTGTAGACCAGGCTGGCCTTGAACTCACAGATATGCAGGGTGTAACCATTCCATGGGCCCATGAGACTGCCATATCACTCCCACTGGAAAATCTCCTGGAGTGAGAATTATCCCCATTTAGGGGAGGAGTCAAATCTAATAGTGAAGGCGTGTGGCAGAGCAGCCTTGATATTTTTGGAGAATAATATGTGCTTCTCAGGTTACACTGTGGAGTGAGGAAGGCTCTCTCAGACAATCATATAATGGATGCATCTCCTCCAAGGAGATATGAAGCCATGGGAGCAGCCAGTTCATAGCCCCCAAAGCCTTTTGAAGCTGGTTAAGGGGCAATATTTAGGGGCATTTAATTATTGGCGTCTGATGCCGTATCAGCTTAGTCTCCAGAAGTTCGTAGGGTAGGGCAAGTTTAGGGGCGAGTTAAATTTTCTCCTGGGAGACCTTCAAATGGGCAGCCTCAAGGGCCACTAAGACTTGCGGGAGTAGGGAGTTTAGGACTGTCCTGTCACAGTGAGCTAGGAAAACATCATCCATGTGGTGGATGATGACTAATCTTGGGATTTTAGAAAACTTTTTCAGAACATGACCAATAAACTTGACAGATTGTGGGGCTATTTTCATGACTTTCCATTGATATCCCTGTGTGGGGAAGAGTGGTTCCTACGGGGGACAGTAAGTGCAGAGGGAGGTCTGTCATCAGGGTCCAGAGAATAGAAAAGAAACAATCTTTAATATCAAGAATAGCAATGTGTTTGCCCACTGGTATAGCTGAGAGTTAAGGAAGCCCCAGTTGCGTTCTCATTTTTATCACTGTAGTGTTAATGGCCCTGAGGTGAAGCATATGAAACTTTCCCTGCTATTTCTTTTGAATTACAAGGACAGGGGTGTTCCAGGGCTAACATGGTTCAGTATGCCCTGCATTTTGTTGCCCAGTAACTAAAGACTCCAAAGCTGTAAGTTTAAATGAGGGAAGCTGTCACTGTTCAACCCAGAAGGGCATCAAGGTCATGCATTCTAGCTTAATCGGTGATGGCGGAACAATGGCCCTTGGAGTTGGGAGTCTACTGCTGAATTATAAGAAACTTTTCTGTTAGGATCACCTCCAAGGCATCAAGGAAATAAATCCCTGCCTAACAAGTTATGAGGCAGGCCAGGCATCATTAGGGGCTTAATAGTCCTCTGTCCCCCATCTAAGTCTCTCCAAACCATAGGTCAGGTAGTTGTTTAGATGCCACATTTCTTCCCACACCCTGGACCAAAGGCCCTTCAGTTGGTTTCCATTCTTTTTGGAACCTCCTCCTCACTAATGATGGTTTGGTCCACTCCAGTATCCAATAAGCATTTTAAAAAAGCTTGTCCCCTATGTAAATTTGTATGTGGGGCTTATAGGTCTCCTCAAAGGGGACTGTTGAAAAGATACCTAGTCCTTCTATTCCTGTTTAGTTTGAAGCAGAGAGATAGGATTGACAGGGTTCTGGCTCCCTTTCTTGCTGGGCTGGGAGCTGCCTCCGGTGGAGTTTAAAGCTTCATTAATAGGAGTGCCATCCTTAGCATATTTGGAACAGCAACCCCAGGCCCAAAGGAATCCCCTGTGGCACTTTGGACAAGGCATGGAGGGCTGGTTGATGCTTCTGGGTGGTGCTGGAGCTGCAGCTACAAAAGGGCAGACCCCTCACAAGTGACCCATTTGGCCACACTGCCAACATTTGGGACCATCTTCTGAGGGGGCGGGTGGAGGGCAGAGGTGAAGGCTTGTTCCAAAGCTGCCATATCAGAAGCTCTCATGCCAACACTTTGAGTAGCTATTATCCAGTCCTTAAGTTGTTTAGAGTGAACTGGCAAGATGACTGTTTTTTTTTTTTTTACATAAATTTATTTATTTATTTTTAACAAATCTAGACCCATGTTCCCACTCATTCCCCCACCCCACCAGAGCTCGTGCATTCTGCCAAACATGCTTTCTATCTCTTAGTCTTTCTCAATATTTTCCATGGGGAAGTTGACTGTTTTGAGCAGAAGTTCACTGTTTCAGTCAGTTCTTTGATGCAGTATTTTCTGTTGTTGTTGTTGTTTCCAAAATGCATTATGCCCAACTGCTTTGTACAAAAGCTCAGGGGGCCCTACACAAGAAATACTTACAGCTGGGTAATTGGCACTAGCATCCACAGATGAGTGATACCATGCATCGTTTGTTTTTCTGGGACTGTGTTACTTCACTCAGCATGATGTCCTCTAGCTCCAGCCATTTTCCTGCAAAGCTCGTGATGTCGTCTTTCTTTACTGCTGCATAGAATTCCATTGTGTAGATGTACCACATTTTCTCTATCCACTCGTCAGTTGAGGGGCATTTAGGTTGGTTCCAGCTCCTTGCTATTGTGAAGAGAGCTGCAATAAACATGGCCGTGCATGTATCTCTGTGGTGGCGTAAGTCTTGAGGGTACATGCCCAGGAGTGGTATGGCTGGGTCGGGTGGCAAGTTCATTCCAAGTCTTCCAAGGGTTCTCCACACTGCTTTCCATAGTGGCTGTACAAGTTTACATTCCCACCAGCAGTGGATGAGTGTTCCCCTTTCCCCACAACCTCTCCAGCACTTGGTATCATTTGTTTTCTTGATCCTAGCCAGTCTTATTGGAGTAAGATGATATCTTAAAGTGGTTTTCATTTGCATTTCCTTAATGATCAGTGATGTTGAGCAGTTCTTGAGGTGTTTCTCAGACATCTCTAATTCCTCGCTTGTGAAGTCTCTGTTCAGTTCTTTGCTCCATCTATTGAGCGGGTCATTTGTTTTCTTTTTTCTTTGTTTTTTTTGAGTAGTTTATATATTCTGGAAATCAATGCTTTGTCAGATGTATCTGCAGTGAAGGTTTCCTCCCATTCTGTGGGATTTCTCTTCACTTCCTTGATTGTTTCTTTTGATGTATAGAAGCTTTTGAGTTTGATGAGGTCCCATTTGTCAATTGTCGACCTTAATTCTTGTGCAGCTGCTGTCTGATTTAGGAAGTCTTTTCCTACGCCTATGTCTTGTAGTCTGCTGCCAACTTTTTCTTCTATCACCTTCAGAGTTTGGGGTTTCACGTTGAGGTCTTTAATCCATCTGGAGTTGACTTTTGTACAGGGTGAGAGGTAGGGGTTTAATTTCATTCTTCTACAAGTGGTGATCCAGTTTTGCCAACACCACTTGCTGAAGATGCTGTCTTTTCTCCATTGTGGTTTCTTGGCCCCCTTGTCAAATATGAGATGGCTGAAATTGTATGTGCTCAGATTTGGATCTTCGGTTTTGTTCCATTGGTCAACAGGTCTGTTTTTGTGCCAGTACCAGGCTGTTTTTATGACTATAGCCCTGTAGTATAGTTTAAAATCTGGTATAGAGATCCCTCCTGTGTAGATCTTTTCACTCAGGATTGATTTAGCTATTCGGGGTCTTTTGTTTTTCCAAATGAATTTAAGAACTTTTGTTTCCAAGCCTGTGAAGAAACTCTTGGGGATTTTGATTGGGATTGCATTAAATCTATACAAGAGTTTTGGTAAAATGGACATTTTTACAATGTTAATTTTCCCAATCCATGAGCATGGGAGGTTTTTCCATCTTTTGAGGTCTTCTTCAATTTCTTTCTTTAAGGGTTTAAAATTTTTGTTGTAGAGGTCTTTGGTATCTTTGGTTAGGTTTGTTCCTAGGTATCTTATTGTTTTTGAGGCTATTGTGAGTGGGAAGGTCTCTTTGAATTCTTTCTCCGGTTGCTTGTTGTTGGTGTAAAGAAAGGCCATTGATTTTCTAAGGTTAATTTTGTATCCTGCCACTTTGCTGAAGCTGTTAATCGTTTCTAGGAGTTTTCTGGTGGAGTTTTTTGCATCCCTTAAGTAAACAATCATATCATCAACAAATAGGGATAGTTTGACTTCCTCTTTTCCAATTAGTACTCCTTTAATATCCTTTTCTTGCCTTATTGCTCTAGCAAGTGTTTCAAGCACTATGTTGAAGAGGAGTGGTGATAGGGGGCAGCCTTGCTGGGTTCCTACCTTTAAAGGGAATGTTTCTGTCATTTCCCCATTTAGGATGATATTGGCTGTGGGTTTCCTGTATATGGCTTTGATTACATTGAGGAATGATCCCTCCAATCCAATTCCTTCTAGGACTTTAAGCATGAAGGGATGCTGGATTTTGTCAAAGGCTTTTTCAGCAGATGACTGTTTTATAATCAGCATTTGCGCCCTCGTATGCCAGTTCCTTAAGGTCTCATGGGCTTCCCATCAGAGATCGTCCCTTCTTCTGCCTCAGTAACTGGGGTAAGGAACTGAGTAAAGTTCTCCTTTGACAGTTGCTGCAGTTGAGAAATAGAGGCAGACCACTCCCCTCCCCAGAGGATCTGTCTCCAGGTCTGCGTTGCGCAGGAGCACACCTGGTCAAACGTCTGAGGGGAGGGAGCCGTGGGGTTGGTCTACATGGTTACTCCAAAATGGTCTTCCCCCTGGAGTTGATGCTTAGCAATCTGTGCTGCAGTAGAGTGATTATACTCTGTCTCTTGCTCACATTGATCATAAAAAAGGCCTTCCATTTTAAGAAATACTGGGCACTAAGACAGCCCTGGCCATGTTTCTAATCATGAAAGATGTTGAGACCCAAGGAAAAGGTATCTAAAAAGTTCTCTACATATGGAGAACATGGACCATCTCTAGAAATGGCTTCAAGGAGGTCCTTGATGGTGTTAGAGCTGTGAGGATACCAAAGGAGTGGTGTTGCAGGGTAGGCATGATGTTAACAGGAAAAGCCTCTGAAGGGGGTGTGAAAGGCTGAAGGGACATCCCCATGCATGATCACACTGAGCACAGAGAGTCACAAAAGGCTGAGGAGCCATCAAATGTCCCAAGTTTAGGGGAGCCGAAGAGACAATTATGGGTTCAGTAGAGGCATAGCAAGAAGGGATGGAGGCATAAGGCAGTTAGACTAATCATGAGATCATCCCTCCTCTCCTGAATTGGACGAAAGGGCCAAAGCCCTTGGTAGGACCAGGTAAAGAGGAGAGACAGCATGTGGGGGGTCAGAGAGGGGAGGAGGAAGTTTTCTGGAAGGAGTGGGGTCCAGAGCATCCTCAAGATCAGAGGGACGGATTCTGGCTGTAGGGTCTCACGGGTGCCACTCACAAGGTGGCCCCAGAGTCAGTGCAGGGAGGGGCGCATTCACTTTCAGTTTTTATTTGAGTTTGCAATATCTCAGATATATGAATCTGTTTCTGGCCCAAACATTGGTGGAGAATAGTTACAATGAAGAAGAAAAGACTCCCAGCAGAGAGCAGGGGGCACACTGGAGGACAATGTCCTAAAGTTGCTCAGCCTGAAGGAGAGGCTCTCTTAGAAGGTAGATCCCCCCCTTTTTGCAGGGCTTTGAGTGCCGGAGACTCACCAGATTACTTCAGATCCCTGTTCAAGGTGCTAGTTGTTGGGCTGGTGACCCTGCATTTGAACAGGCTGAAGAGGGCATGCGTGTGGGGCTGGTGGTCCTGTGGCCAAACACGCAGCCATGGGATTGATAGTCCCATGGCCACAGGCGGTTTCAGAGCCGCTGGCTCCAAACCAGCTGAGGAGCCAGCTATGGGGTTGACGGCCCCATAATTAAGCTGGCTAAAAAGAGCACTCCTGCAGTAACAGCCCAGGGATTATATCAGTGGTACAAATCTGTAAAATCCGTTCATTTCTACACTGCCAGTAGCTTAAATAGGTCAGGGGGGGCCTAAGAAAGTGAGGCCGGCATCTCTTCGCACAATCACCGGGACAGCACCTCTCCAGTGGCCTGTTTTTTTGTTTTTGTTTTGGGTTGTTTTTTTGTCTTTTTGAGACAGGGTCTCCCTATAGCCCCAGCTGGCCTGGAACTCACTCTGTAGACCAGGCTAGCCGTGAAGTCACTCTGTAGACCAGGCTAGCCTTGAACTCACAGAGATCTGCCTGCCTCTGCCTTCATAGGTGTGTGCCACCATGCCCAGCCTAAGACGGTTCTTAGCCTTCGTGTGGGTGCTGGGAATCCAACCTGGGTCCTTTGCAAGAGCACTCTTAACCACTGAGTCATCTCTCCAGCCCCCCAGTGGCCCATTTTAGACCTTCATACCATCACAGGTCATACCAACTCATGGGACCATATTCAGAAAAGGGGTGTGCTGACAAGCAAACCCACTTGTGAATTCTGAGCATGAGCTAGCAGAAGACAGGGCATACCCTGTATTTTTTGGCTCCGCCTAGTATGCTAAGCAGAATGGTAGCCAGCATCTTAAGTCCAGGATTGCTGTCCCACAAAATGTTACTATATTTGAAAGTATATATATATTTTTTAATTTTTTAATTAATTTTTATTTATTTATGTATGTGTATGAATGTACTGTCTGCATGCAAGTCTGTGCACCCGTGTCGTGCAACGCCGCGGAGTTCAGAAGAGGGTCTCGGATTCCCCTGGAACTTGGAGTTCTCCTGGAATTGGAGTTTCAGACGGTTCTCAGCCGCCATGTGGGTGCTGGGGATCGAACCCGGGTCCTCTGCAAGAGCGGTCGGTGCTCCTAACCGCTAGGCCATCTCTCCAGCCCGAAAGTATATTTTGTATGGGAGACCCTGTTTTGAAAAGAAAAAGAAAACAAAATAAATCTGAAAATGCCCATTTAAAATAATCATACAAAATTTCGTATGATTATTTTAAATGGGCATTTTCAGATTTATTTTGTTTTCTTTTTCTTTTCAAAACAGGGTCTCCCTTTAGTCCCAGCTGGCCTGGAGCTTGCTATGTAGACCAGGCTGGTCTTGAACTCACAGAGATCCACCTGCCTCTGCCTCCCAAGTGCTGGGATTAAAGACATGTACCACCACACCCAGCCTAAGACGGTTCTTAGCTGCCATGTGGGTGCTGGGAATTGAACCCAGGTCCTCTGCCAGAGCAGTCAGTGCTCTTAACCGCTGAGCCATCTCTCCAGCCCCATTTTCAGATTTATTAACTTAATCAAATATACTATTTTAACCATTTACCAAATTTACTAAGTTGAAGTTTTTCTATTATGTTTATTAGTGTATTGCTTGCATGTGTGTAAATACACCTGCATCATGCAGTGCCTGTGGAGGTTGTCTGAAACCCCTGGAACTAGAGTTACAGATGGTTGTTAGGTGCCATATGGGTGTTGTGAATAGAACCCAGGTCTCCTGCAAGAGTAGTCAGTGCTCTTAACTGCTGAGCCATCTCTCCAGCCCCAATTTTAAATTATGAGTATGTATTTCTGTATGGGTCTGTGGACATGAGTGCAGGGGCTTGCAAAAGTCAGAGGTGTTGGATCTCCTGGTTGTGAGCTGCCTTAGGTGGGTGCTGGGAACCAAATTCAGGTCCTCTGTAAAAGCAGTACATGCTCTTAACCTCTGAGCCATCTCTGCAGCCCCTTAATGTAATTTTAGTTTATAATTCTCTGATGACTAAGGAAGGATGCTAAATACTTTTCAAATACTTATTGCCCATTTGTTTTTCTTCTTTTTTGAACTCTGTTCAGTTCATTAGCTTATTTTTGATTGGATGATTTATTGGTGTTTAATTTAGGGGGCTCTTGGTAGATTATAGGTATTAATTCCCAGTTGGATGTGTAGTTGGCAGAGGTTTTCTGTCATTTTGTAAGTTGTCTCTTCATTCTGTTCCTTTGCTGGGCAGCCCCCTTTTAATTTTATGCAATCCTATTTGTCAATTCTTGGACTTTTCTGTGCTATGGGAATCCTTTGAGAAAGTTCTTGGTTGTGCCTGTATCTTTAATTGCTTTGTCCATGTTTTTCTCCAAAAGTTTCTAAGTTTGAAATTTTACAATAAGGTCTTTGATCCATTTTGGAGTGATTTTTTTTTTTGGGGGGGGAGGGTACAGAGGGAGAGAGAATGGATCTAGTCTCATTTTTCTACATAAGGATATCAGTGTCCCCAGCACCGGTTTTTTTTTTTTTTTTTTTTTTTGTGAGAGTACTGTGCTGTTTTAGTACTATGGCTCTGTAGTGTAATTTGAGATCAGGTATCGCATTTCTAGCACTGATCTTTCCCTTAGGATTGCTTTGGCTGTTAGGGGTCTTTTGTGCTTCCTTATCAATGTTAGGATTTTTTTTTCCCTCCTAGTTCTATGAAGAATGGAACTGGAATTTTGATGGGGGTTGTGCTGCGTTGGGTTTATTTTGATTTTTTTAAATTTTATTTATTTCTTTTATGTGTATGAATGTACTGTCTGCATGTAGGTCTGTGCACCCATGTAGTGCAATGCCATGCCGCAGAGGTCAGAAGAGGGTGTCGGATTCCCCTGGAACTGGAGTCAAAGACGGTTCTCAGCCACCATGTGGGTGCTGGGATCGGACCCAGGTCCTCTGCAAGAGCAGCCGGTGCTCTTAACCGCTAGGCCATCTCTTCAGCCCCTGATTATTATTTTTTTTTATAATGTCTTGAGGTATATATGCTTAGCTCATCAATGTCAGTCTTTTTCACATACATTCAGTCAAGGATATGCATTTCTGTTTGTAAATGCTGCATCTCAAAGTTATGTAGTGCTTTCATTGTCCAGCTGAAAATAATGTCCAGAATTTCATTATGACTTTCTGTTTTGATTTATATCTTATTGACAATAATTTCAGAAGAGATGGAATTGACATAGTAGTTAAAGATTTTATGGCGTATAATTGCATTATTTCTGATGTCTCCATTGCTGCTTCACATACATTTGGATATATTATCCCCACAATTATTTAGCAATTATATGGAGTGAGAAATAATAAAATTTATTCTTCTATATATTTGTTTTATATAAAATTTGCATTTGAGTTGTATATTTCTCAGCTCAAGTCCAAATGTTGCATTATAATTAAGTAAAGATTTTTCCATTCCTGTGTTGATTTTATTTTTGTTTATCGTAGCTGTGTCGGAGTAGAAGAGCATCATGCTGTTGATATTGACTTGTATCACTGCCCCAACTGTGCAGTTCTACATGGTTCTTCCTTGAGTAAGTACTAGATTCTTAAATAAAAATTAAGTATTTGAAACTTAACATCTGTATAATAGTACTTTTTAAAATTTTTATAAAATCATTATTTTAATTTTAATTTTTCATGTGTATGAGTGTTGTACTGTCTGCATGTAGGTTGGGGCACCCATGTTGTGCAATGCCAAGGAGGTCAGAAGAGATTGTCAGATTCCCCTGGAACTGGAGTTAAAGATGGCTCTTAGCTGCCATGTCGGTGCTGGGAATCGAACCTGGGTCCTCTGCAAGAGCAGTTGGCACTCTTAACCACTGAGCCATCTCTCCAGTCCCTGTATAATAGTACTTTAATGATACTCTAATATCATTCTTAAAGAATAGGGAATATGTCATTAAAAATGTTTAGAATACAGTTTTTGTCTGGGGAAAGACAGAGTCTGCTAAGCCCAGCCTGGCCTCAAATTCTTGATCCTCTGCTCATTCCTCCCACATGCTGGGCTTACAGGTGTGCAGCACCACAACCAGCATTTGTTTAAATTGCCAAATATGATAAGTAAGTGGGGGAACTGACATTTTTAATTGCTTGTATAGAGCCCTCAAGGTTACACACCTTTTCAAAAAGCTTTCAATTTTCGAAGAATGACAAAGTAAAAATTTTCTGATTCTGGAAACTTATTTTGACTGAAAGTATCTTTTCACAAATAAAAGATCATTTCATGCTAGGCATGGTGGCACACGCCTTTAATCCCAGTACTCGGGAGGCAGAGGCAGGTGGATCTCTGGGAGTTCAAGGCCAGCCTGGTCTACATAGAGAGTTCCAGAGTTCTAGGACAGCTGGGGCTGCAGGAAGAACCTGTTTCAAAAAGAGTCCCCTCCCCCCAAATAATAATTTCATGTCTTAGAGAATGTATAGACTTAAGATTTTTCTCTAGGGCAATTCCCAGCACCCACACAGCCTGCCAAGAACTGCCTTAGGCCTGGCGTTGTGGTGCATGCCTTTAATCCCAGCACTCAGGAAGCAAAGGCAGGTGGATCTCTGTGAATTCAAGGCCAGCCTGATCTACATAGTGAGGTCCAGGCTAGGTGGGACTAAGGGAGACCCTGTCTCAAAAAAAAAAAAAAAAAAGATTTTTCTCCAATGGGCACATGTACATTGTATATTTAGGAGAAAACAAGGGTATTGATAGTATAAAATACTGTATGCATTTATTGAACTTGGTTTTTTTTTTTTTTGTTGTTGTTGTTGTTGTTGTTGTTGTTTTTTGTCTTTTCGAGACAGAATCTCCCTCTAGTCCCAGCTGTCCTGGAACTCACTCTGTAGACCAGGCTGGCCTTGAACTTACAAAGATTTGCCTGCCTCTGCCTCCCAAGTGCTAGGATTAAAGGCGTGCGCTACCTCGCCCGGCCTGAACTTGGTTATTTTTAGTGATGCTGGGGTGCTGCCCACCCCTCCTTGCTGTTTGGAACTCCTCCACTGATTTCCATGGACAGACAGAGGGACATGGAAAAGGCTACAACAGGTCTCTAATGGAGGACACTCTTCTTGGAGAGGACAAAGTAAAAGACTAACCCTGTAGTCTAGAGTATACAAGTACTAAAAACAAAACATTATTTAGTTTTGACCCTTTACAGATGCTTCCAAAAAACAAACTGGGATATTGTCATTGTACAAATATGACAAAATGTTTAAAAGGCTTTAGACTGTATTTCTTTACAGATTTTGGGTTGTAAACTATCATTTTGTGTTCAGAAAATTAAAGAGAAATTGTAGACTTTGTTAATTAATTATATTTTTGGTCTTTTTGAGACAGGATCTCTGTTTAGTCCTTAGAGCTGGCCTAGAGCTCTCTATGTAGACCAGGCTGGTCTTGAACTCAGAGATTCACCTGCCTCTGTCCGCCAAGAAATGAGATTAAAAGCTGGCCACTACACCCAGCCAGCTTTGTAAACTAGAAGGAACTTTTGAACCTTTATTGGATGGACATAAATAACCTACAACTTCTTTGTTTTGAATGTGCAGCTTTTCACCTTAGTACTTTTACAATAGAAATTTTATTATATGTAAATAATTTGTGAAAAATTAATACTGGATCATTTGTTAGAAGTAGTAATTAAAAAAAATTTTTTTTAATTTTATTTATTTCCGTATGTATGAATGTGTTGTCTGCATGTAGGTTTGTGCACCCATGTCGTTGCAATTGCCGTGGAGGTCAGAAGAGGGGTGTTGGATTCCCCTGGAATTGGTTCTCCTGGAATTGGAGTTTACAGATGGTTCTTCAGCTGCCATGTGGGCTGGGGATTGAACCCGGGTCCTCTGCAAGAGCAGTCGGTTGCTCTTAACCACTAGGCTATCTCTCCAGCCCCAAAGTAGTGTTATTTTAATAATCTCTTTATAAGATGTTTTAAAATGTAGAGATGGGTGGAGAGATGGCCTAGCGGTTAGAGCGCCGACCGCTCTTACAGAGGACCCGGTGGTTCGATCCCCAGCACCCACATGGCGGCTGAGAACCGCCTTGAAACCCAATTCCAGGAGAACTCCAGTTCCAGGGGAACCGAGACCCTCTCTGACCTCCGGCGTTGCACGCACGGGTGCACAAACTTGCATAAACAAAACAAATACACATACAGAAAATAATAAAAAAATTAAAAAAAAAATAAATAAAATAAAATGTGGAATGCCAACGAATATGTTCATGTCAAATTAGGCAATGTACAATACCTAAAATAACAAAACTAGTAGACTTGTATGGATCTTGTTCTGTATAGCATTAATATATATTATATAACTTGAAATAACGTTGGTTAAGAATAAGTCTTAGAGCCCGGGTTGGGGGCACGCCTTTACTCTAGCACTTGGGAGGCAGAGGCAGGCGGATCTTTGGGAGTTCACGGCCAGCCTGGTCTACAGAGTAATTCCAGGACATGGCGGGGCTACGGGAGACCCTGTCTCGAAAAGACAAAAAAAATAACTCTTGGAAGCAGTAAAGAATACATTATTATTTTAGGAGAAGTAGAACTAAAGTTTATAAGAGTTTTGGTTTAGAATTCAAGTGTAAATTCCCGAAATGAAATCATTTGAATTTCATTTGTATGAAGTATTGAGTTACTAAGAGGCTGTACTACCTCATGTGGTATACTCCATTTTCCCCATATGATGTAATCTCTTTTTTTGTTGTTTTTTTTTTTTTGGTCTTTTCTAGACAGGGTCTCCCTGTAGCCCCAGCTGTCCTGGAACTAGACCAGGTTGGCCTTGAACTCACAAAGATCCACCTGCCTCTGCCTCCCAAGTGCTAAGATTAAAGGTATGCGCCACCATGCCCTGCAGATGTAATCTTTAAAGAACCTTGTCACACTTGCTAAATTTATTACGTAGACCATAATGGATTAGGGCCTACACTTTGAATAATGATGTTTCAGAGAGAGGCTTGCCGCTTTCTTAGCCCTTCAAGTCCCTCTTCTCCTTGAAGAACTTAAGATCAGGCACTGGCCATCTTCTGGGCAAATATCCAACCTTGAGTACTTGAAGGGAAAATGCTCAAGATACAGTAATCTGTTTTATCTTGATTTAAGGCTCACCTTTCCACCCTTCACCATCTACTTCATCTTGGATAATCCCTTTTGATTCCTTTCCCTCTGCTGTTAAATGTCTCTTGCTACTTAGGGTTTCCTGTTCTTTTAGTTTCTCAGGAATCTTTTATTGTAGATATCATTTAGGCATTATAATACCCATTTAATAAGGTCAGTTAGACGTAAGAACAGTATTTGAGAGCAGAAAGCAGTTCTTCATTTAAATATATATTCTGAAGTCATATGCAACTGAGACAGAATTTTCTCTCTGTTTGCTTTGACCACTACTAAAATTTGCCTTTACTAGCTTCCTCTTAAGTAAAATTCAACAAGGTGCTGTAGTGGCTGATACTATGTGTTTAAACCTTGTTGGCCCAATAGAACAATCGTATCCTCTAAAACAGTTTTTTTTTTTTTTTTCAAATTTTTAAGTTCCTAGACTGATTTTTATTTCTAGAAATTCAGTTAAATGCGTTATATTTTCTGTAGGGCAGAGATAAAGGTACACTGGGCCTCTAGAAGAATAATAGAAAAATGATGGAAAACTTCTTGGTGCCTGGGAATGGGAAAGGTCCAACATCAAGGCCTGGGTGTCCAGGACCACATGTGGAGTCAAGGCACAGCTAGCCATTAAGGGAAGTGGAAAATCCAGTCTTGAGAATCAGTCCTCCCCAGACTAGACTCTGCAAATTCCAGAAACTCTTGTTCCTTATATAAGTCCAACACAGGCAAAACTGCTGCTCTCCACAACCTGGGACCTCAGGGGAAGGGGTTGTGGGGAATGCAGCCACTTGGAGAATGCTAGAACTGCTGTAAAACATCTGGAAGTCCTCCAGATTCCAATCTGCTCCACCATCAGCCCACCACTGGAGGAATGTAGAACTCTTGCTCACATTTGGGGACCACAGCTATAAGCTCATGGGAGGGGTCACAACTCCAGTTGAGGGGAGGGGTGGTAGAGAAGACACAGTTGCAGATCCATAGGAGGGGACCACAGCTCTAGCTCATAGTAGGAGTCCACAGTTCCAGGTTACATTGTTTTCTTAATCTCCTATAAGTTGGCACATTTAAAGGAATTATAGATATCTTTTGGCAAGTTATTGTATGACAGATGCTATAGTGAGTAAAGTAGGTCAACACCTATGTTATCTCCTTTAATATGAAATTTGAGGAAAGTTATCAAATTAGCACTTGTGTAGCTATTTGTCAGAGCTGTAGACCCATGCCCCCCAGATCCCCAAATGAGTACACTTTGCTGATTAATGTGCTCTGCAAAAATTAAAAGTTTAAAAAATTCAGCAGCAGGGCTGGAGAGATAGCCTAGCGGTTAAGAGCACCAGCTGCTCTTGAAGAGGACCCGGGTTCCCCAGCACCCACATGGCAGCTGAGAACCGTCTGTAACTCCAATTCCAGGAGAACTCCAGTTCCAGGGGAATCCGACACTCTCTTCTGACCTCTGTGGCATTGCACGACACGGGTGCACAAACCTACATGCAGACAGTACATTCATATACATAAAAAAATAAATAAAATAAAAAAATTAAAACCCACAAAACAAAGCTGATCATTTACTAAGGAAACAAATGCTGCAATTAAAAAAATTTTTTTATTGTTATTTGTTTATTTTTTCAGGGTTCACAAACATAAACACCGTTGTTTTGCAGATAACATCGATGTTACTCGTTTGCCATACAATTAGGTAATTGGTGCATTTTGCAAGTATCTATGTCCATTATTTTTTTTTTTTTTTAATTTTATTTATTCTGTTGTGTATGAATGTACTGTCTGCATGCAAGTCTGGCACCCGTGCGTGCAAGGCCGCAGAGGTCAGAAGAGGGTGTCGGATTCCCCTGGAACTGGAGTTCTCCTGAATTGGAGTTTCAGGCGGTTCTTGGCCGCCATGTGGGTGCTGGGATCGAACCGGGTCCTCTGCAAGAGCGGTCGCGCTCTAACCCCTAGCAATCTCTCCAGCCCCCTATGTCCAAATTTTGAACAACCCAAGGTTCCCATAGTCCAGTTGGAGAAGCTTGTACACAAGCATGTTGATCATAGGATCAAGACATATTCCGTAGTCTCATGATCACCCCTATCCTCCGCAGCCCTTACATTCTACCACGCTCCCTCTTCCGCAGTTTTGGTTCCTGGGCTTGGGAAAAGGGCACAAGTGGATGAGAAGAAAACAGTCTACTTCTTTGGAGGTGTATTTTTGGACTCTCAGTCAGGTTGTTTTCTTATGGGTTGACAGCTTTTCCCGTGATACTTTTTTTAGTCATATAACAAAGCACAAAGCAATTGGGATTACAGGCATTTAACCAGTACTAATACTATGGCAACAACGCTGTGAGCATAGACACAGATGCTTGGATGGTAGGCTAATCCGCAAACTGGGGTTTCTCTCTATAAGGGTGCAAAATTCTTATTTGGTCTTATAACATCTCCTAACCACTAGAGGACATAAGCTTGTGGCATCACTGTGAGTTATTTTTCCTCCAAGGAGAGAGCTAATAGCCAATTAGATTTGGAAAAATATATACACACTTGGCTTCCATTGTTGCACAGTATCTCCAGGCTGTTGAGGTGTAGCTGATACGACAGAGGAGTCTTGCTGTCTCAGGAGACCAATATTTTGCTGTATTGCCTTTAGTGGCCTTTGGTACACCTCTGGCATTTCAGAGGCCAGTTGTATAGCAAGTTGACGTCCATAACATTTTTTCATGCTCACACCAGGTCTTCACAACAGGGACTTACTGCCTTTCTCCTTGCATATACCCACTTATAGGCAAAAGGCCTTTAATAATTGGGGGGGGGCAGGTTTGAATCCCCTAGCCAACATCTCCGAGAAGAATAATTCATTGCTGATGTCAGAGCTTTCCTGTATTAATTATATTTGCTTAATTACATAGCTTATAAAGACTTTACTATTGAATTTGGCTCTAGGTAATTATCCTTTCACAGTTTATCTAGTCAATTAAAAAAGGGCAGTTATACCTGTTTTTATAGGAAATTACCACTGGAACAATTGGCTCTAATTTACAGTTAGGGAATGATTTCATTTTTTTTTTTTTTTTTCTTTTTTCCTATAAAGGGGAGAGGTAGGAAGGTTTCTCCAGTATCTGGAAGGTAAATTTCGTTAGGGCCCATTATAACAGTTAACCCCAATAGTATGCAGAGAGATGCTCATGTCTGTGATTCAGGCAGTCTGAGGTTCCTCTTTCTTTATGTTCAGATGGGTCAGCCCTCTGCTGGCATTTCCCCAGTCCATCCTGCACAGCCATAATTTGTATGTTTTCAGGCATTTAGATTGGTGATTTTTACCTGTGGGGAGCATAACAATCCTCCTCCCATTGTTAGTTTCAAGAACCCAGAAATTGAAAATTTATCAATAGGATTGGAACACAGAGTTTCCATTTGAATCCCCAGAAAGGATACTACCCTACCTCCCACCTCCCTCTTTTTTTTTTTTTTTTTTTTTTAAACGGTTTTTTATGTTTTGACTATAGATGTCTAAGTTGTATTACACATACCATAAAGGAGCCAAGGCATAAGCTTTCATTAATTGTACTCAAACTGTTTCTCATTGACTGTATGCTACTTATTTGGGAAGGAAATTAAGCTTAGTTCTTTAAATTGTCTATAGAGTAAAAGAAAGTGTTATAATGTGAGGTCTGTATATTCAGAAAAATATAGAGGCCGTTTATATATCTTAACCCAAACAAATATGAAACAGTTAACATTTATATTCACAGTTAGTTCAATTGATATTACCATTTTCACCCAAAACCTACAACCAAATTAAATAATCTAAACAATACACTAAGCCTTAAAATATCCTA
>VZQC01013164.1:1112718-1126512 GCA_009823505.1 Rhizomys pruinosus | reverse complement strand
TTTTTTTTTTTTTTTAATTTAATTTTTTAAATTTAGTTTTTATGTGTATGAGTGTACTGTCTGCATGTAGGTTGGTGCACCCATGTCATACAATGCCGCGGAGGTCAGAAGAGGGCGTTGGATTCTCCTGGAACTGGAGTTAAAGATGGTTCTTAGCTGCCATGTGGGTGCTGGAAATCAAATCTGGGTCCTCTGCAAGAGCAGTCGGTGCTCTTAACTGCTGAGCCATCTCTGAAGCCCCTGTTTTGTATTTTTAAATGATAATGCCTGCTGTTAACACAGAGTCTTGAGCTAGGCTACTTGTATAGTGATAAAGGAATATGAATTACTAACACTTTCCTGGAGGCAGTTTTATAGTATATACCAAATATCTTTAAAAATGGGGCTATTTCTTCTATTATTTTTGGAACCATCTGAGGAATCTGAGAAACTCGGTTCTTGATTATGACTATTAATCACAGTATTGTATAAAGAATGATGGAGAATTAGCTAAGTGCTTAAGAACAATAAAAATAAAACTCTAGGCTGCTTTTAAATTGCTTTTGAATATTTTTTTTCTTTTTTTTTAATTTTTTTTTTTATTTTCGTATGTGTATGAATGTACTGTCTGCATGCAGGTTTGTGCACCCGTGTTGTGCAATGCCGTGGAGGTCAGAAGAGGGTGTCAGATTCCCCTGGAACTGGAGTTATAGACGGTTCTCAGCTGCCGTGTGGGTGCTGGGGATCAAACCCGGGTCCTCTGCAAGAGCAGTTGGTGCTCTTAACCGCTAGGCCATCTCTCCAGCCTCTGCTTTTGAATATTTAATGAGAAAATGTTCACACTATAATAAAGAAAGCAGGGTAAAAATATTGGGGTGCCCATTGAAAATGAAATAGAGTTGTATATCTGTGTATAGTAGGGAAAAACCTATAATAAGATGCCCTTGGATTGTAGGAATAATTTATTTTTATTATTTATTTATTTGTTTGTTTATTTATTTATTTATTTAGGTCTTTTTGAGACAGGGTCTCCCTGTAGTCCCAGCTGTCCTGGAACTCACTCTGTAGACCAGGCTGGCCTTGAACTCACAAAGATCTGCCTGCCCCTGCCTCCCAAGTGCTAGGATTAAAGGCGTGCGCCACCACGCCAGCAAGAATAATTTTAAAGATTTACTTTTGTGTGTGTTTATCTGCATGTGTGTGTGTGTGTGTGTAGGTGCCCACAGAGGTCAGAAGAGAACATCAGATCCCTTGAAGCTATAATCAGGAAGTTGGTGAGCTGCTTCACGTGGGCACTACAGGTGCTCTAAACTGCTGAGCCATCTCTCCAGCTCCTGTAGGAATGGTTTTAAATGAGAAAAAAAAATAACACATGTTGGGCATGGTGGCGCAAGCCTTTATTCCTAGCACTTGGGAGGCAGAGGCAGGCCGGATATCTGAGTTCAAGACCAGCCTGGTCTTCTACAGAGTGAGTTCCAGCCCAGCTGGGACTATAGGGAGACCCTGTCATATTCATATATATATATTCTTGCAAAGGATACCTTAGTGGAATTTTAGGACCATTCCACTGTGATTCCCATTTCTTGAGAGATTAAAAAAAAAAAAGGGACTTAACTCTTTCCCATATTGAAGATCTAGCCCACCATAAGTTACTTGAGACTCTTGTTTAGACCCTTAGATATAACACTGATTTCTGCTTCTATTGATTATTAAAGTGTGACCCTTCTTCTCTAGAGGGATCCAGTGTTACTATATTCTTATGATCTTGGTAAGGTAAAGGTTTAAAATACCTTGAAATCAGGCTGGGATATAGCTCTGCTGGTAGAGTGTGCATGAAGATCTGGTCTGATTCCCTTACACTGCGTTAAGCTGGATGTGGTTATGTACCCACTGCACTTGCACCATGTCTGTAAATCCAGCATTAAAGAAAAGGAATGTGGTGGTATGAAGATTAGAAGTTCAAGATCATATAGCCTGGACTACATGAGACTTTGCCTCACAGATAGTAAAGTTATTTTTAAGTTTTAAATCATACAGTTTTTGTCTGTACCATTTTGTTAATGAACATATTCTAATTTTACAGCATGTGGCTATAACCCTTTACATGCTCTTAACAGTTACATCACATTGCTTTACTACTCACTTCATGTTTCTGTCCTGTATCAATCCATCTTACTATTGTTGAAAGGTATTTCTATGTAAGTTGCTAATAACCAGTACCAGAAAATTAGAATTAATGGGAATTTTAGACTTAAATTATTTGGGGGGCTGGAGAGTTGGATCAGTGGTTAAGACACTGGCTATTCTTGCAGAGGACCCAAGTTTAGTTTCCAGCACCCACACACCTGCTGACAACTGTTTGTAACTCTAGTTCCAAGGAAAACCGACACCCTCTTCTTTCCTCCCCCAGGCATTGCACGATGCAGTGCACTTTCATACATGCAATACAATACATTACACTCATACACATAAAATAATAAAATATTAAAAAATTTTTTTGTGGGAGGCAGAGGCAGGTGGATCTTTGTGAGTTCAAGGCCAGCCTGGTCTACAGAGTGAGTTCCAGGACAGCTGGGACTACAGGGAGACCCTGTCTCGAAAAAGACCCAAAAAAAAAAAAAATTTTTTTTTTTGAAAATTGTACAATAGAGATGGAGTCAGGAAGATCATGAGTTCTAGGTTAGCCTGAGCTACATAGTGAGATTCTTTTTTTTTTATTAATTTTTTTATTTATTTCTGTATGTGTACGAATGTACTGTCTGCATGCAAGTCTGTGCACCCGTGTTGTGCAATGCCGCGGAGGTCAGAAGTGGGTGTCGGATTCCCCTGGAGCTGGAGTTCTCCTGGAATTGGAGTTTCTGACGGTTCTCAGCCGCCATGTGGGTGCTGGGGATCGAACCCGGGTCCTCTGCAAGAGTGGTCGGCGCTCTTAACCGCTAGGCCATCTCTTCAGCCCATGAGATTCTTTTTGAAAAGCAAGCGGGTGCACACAGAATGAACTCTTAGATTAGATCACACAAAAGAGCTACAAATTTGACCACACTAGTGTAAAGAGGAATGAGGTATAGAGTTTCTCCCTTGGCCATTCTCTTCTTTGTTAAGGGTTCCTTATGTAGATTTTTAAAATTATTTATTTTTATTATTTTATTTTTATTTTAGTATATGTATAAATGTACTGTCTGCATGCAAGTTTGTGCACCCGTGTTGCGCAATGCCGCGGAGGTCAGAAGAGGGTGTTGGATTCCCCTGGAACTGGAGTTCTCCTGGAATTGGAGTTACAGGCGGTTCTCAGCAGCCATGTGGGTGCTAGGGATCGAACCCGGGTCCTCTGCAAGAGCAGTCGGCGCTTTTAATCGCTAGGCCATCTCTCCAGCCCCCAAATTATTTATTTTTAATTTATGTGTATGAGTATTTTGCTTGCATGTATGTAAATCCATTAATGTGTGCAGTGTCCACAGAGGCCAGAAGAGGGTGCCAGATCTTCTGGAACTGGAGTTACTGGTGGTTGTTAGCTGCCATGTAGGTGCCGAGAATGTAACCTGGGGCCTCTGCAAGAGCAGCCGGTGCTTTTAACTGTTGAGCTGTCTCTCCAACCCTTCCTTATGTAGTTTCAACTCTAACCCATTGCCTTCCTTCTCGCTTTGAGGAATCTGGATATAGAAGTGTTAGGTGACCTGCCTAAGATTGCAGAGTTGATGGATAAACTAGAAATCAAATCCAGGTCTCCTCATTTTGACTGTTAATATCTTTTTTAAATTTTTGTTTAAATTTTATTTATTTATTTATGTGTATGAATGTACCGTCTGAATGTGCATGTAGGTTTGTGTACCCGTGTCGTGCAATGCTGCAGAGGTCGGAAGAGGGTGTCGGATTCCCCTGGAACTGGAGTTAAAGATGGTTCTCAGCCGCCATGTGGGTGCTAGGGATCGAACCTGGGTCCTCTGCAAGAGCAGTCGGTGCTCTTAACTGCTAGGCCATCTCTCCAGCCCCTTGACTGTCAATATCTTATTCAAGATTAGAGCCTCCCAGAGCTGAAGAATCAGGATCTGAGCTTTAGAAGTAACCTTAAAGTTGTTTATTTCATCATCACAACCGACTTGCTTAAACTATGTCTTTAGTTGTTCTTTGTGTCAGTTTAAATGCACTTATTTGGGAATTAAATTTTCATATACAAGAGAATGGTGTTATGCTGTTAGGATTGGATTCTAATTTTTTTATGTGTTTGAGTGTACCGTCCGCATGTAGGTTGGTGCACCTGTGTCGTGCAACGCTGTGGAGGTCAGAAGAGGGCGTTGGATTCCCTTGGAACTGGAGTCAAAGACTGTTCTTAACCACCATGTGGGTGCTGGGGATTGAACCTGGGTCCTCTGCAAGAGCAGTTGGTGCTCCCAACCGCTGAGCCATCTCTCCAGTCCCTAGATTGGATTTTTGATGTGAAATAAACATGCCTTTTCTGAGAGGATAATTTGGATGATCCAGTTAATCATATTATGACCCATTGTTAATGAAAACTTGGATTTTAAACAGTTTGGAAATGTTATAATATGGTTAAATGTGTATATTAGAAAAGACTTCATTTGTTGGTTTGAATTAGATTTAATTTTAAAATTATTTTGAATAAGATGAGCAGAGTTTAAAAAAACTATTTTTAATTATTTATAATTATAGCATTTACTTCTGTGGCCTAGAAATGCATTAAAACTTGAGCATTTTCATTATCCCTGTAGTTGTTACTTCTGATTATGCAGACTAAAATGACTAGAAATATATAGAATTTCAGTTATCAAAAATGCTTTCTTTTTCCTTCCTAATAATCAGTGAAAAAGAGGAGGAACTGGCACAGGCATGACTACACAGAAATTGATGATGGCTCCAAACCAGTGCAGGCTGGAACTAGGACTTTTGTTAAGGAATTACGTTCTCGTGTCTTCCCAAGGTATGGAAACCTGCCATAGTCAAACAGGATTTAATGTTGTTAGCTCATAAAGTAACATTATCTAAAGCAGCCTTTTCTTTTTTTTTTTTTTTATTATTTTTTTATGTGTATGAGTGTACTGTCTGTATGTAGGTAGGTGCACCCGTGTCGTGCAATGCCGAGGAGGTCAGAAGAGGGCGTTGGATTCCCCTGGAACTGGAGTTAAAGACGGTTCTTAGCCACCATGTGGGTGCTGGGAATCGAACTCGGGTCCTCTGCAAGAGTAGTCGATGCTTTTAACTGCTGAGCCATCTCTCCAGCCCCCTAAAGCAGCCTTTTCAAATTACATGCAGCACCTCGTTATTCTTAACCGTTCCCCCACCACACACACACTTTTTCTTTAAAGGGAGTAGAAAATAATCATTACATTATCATTCACAGGAGTAGCTGAGCTTAGTTTCATGGAACTTCTGCTGTATGCATGCATTCTGGGTCACCATGTAAAATACTCATCCCCACATTTAAAATATATTCATTTGCCAGGCGTGGTGGTGCACGCCTTTAATCCTAGCACTTGGGAGGCAGAGGCAGGCGGATCTTTGTGAGTTCAAGGCCAGCCTGGTCTACAGAGTGAGTTCCAGGACAGCTGGGGCTACAGNACTTCCCACAAGCAAAGTGGAGCAGGAAGGACCGCGAGACCGAAGGACCGCGAGACCATAGGGCCTTTTCGCACGCACGTGTGACAGCTGGTGAATTCTGTCCTGCTCATGTCTGGAGTCTATTCCTCGAGACTTGTACGCGCTTATGCATCGCTCAGGCTGAGGTCACCCATGTGTGGGGTTTTGGCTGAGCCGCCCACCGCCTGCTCACCTGGTTGCTGCTAGCAATTGCTGCTGATGGACCAGATTCAGGTGAGTAGAAAGAAGGTCCCCGGATGAAGGTTTGTGTGTGTCTGACTCCTTGCCTTCATTGCTTCGTCCCCTGAGTATGCACACCCACTGAGTGGTAAAGGGAAGGACAGATCCAGCCAGGTTCTCAGCATCAGTAGCGTGAGCTGTGTAAGGGTTTCCAAGGCTCCAATGCTTGACGTCACAATGAGTTAGCGCTCTAGAAAACTCCAGTGCCTCCGCAGGAGGTTTAGTGAGAGATGTCACTTCTTTTTGTTCTGGCCCTTCCAGCCTGGGGGGTGGAGGGGTGGGGTGGGGTGGGGTGGGAGGGGGCCGTGGGGTAAAACTCAGATTCAACCCAGTTATCAAGCTGTGCAGCCACTGCCAGTGCCTCTTAGCCATTTCATTGCCTTCGAATTGGACCTTTTCTTCTTCCTTTTTCTTCCTCCCGCCTCCCGCCTTCCCTCCCCTCCCTTCTCCTCCCCTCCCTTCTCCTCCCCTCTCTTCCTTCCTTCCTTCTCTCTTCCTTCCTTCCTTCTCTCTTTCCTTCTTTGTCTCCCCGTAGCCCTTGCTGGCTTGGAACTAGCCATGTAGACCAGGCTGGCCTTGAACTCATAGAGATCCCTCTGCCTCTGCCTCCTGGGTGCTAGGATAAAGGTGTGTGCCACCACACCCAGTGCTTGTTTTTCAGGTGGTTTTTTCATTGGACAATTCTTGATTGATTTGGGGTACAGCAGTAGCTTTTTTAGTCTGGCTCTATTTGCAGGCCTTGGAGATATTTTATGTTCTTCCTGAAACTGCCTGTACAACTTAGTGTCATAGTGTGAGTACATTTTTCAGAGGGAGGAGAAATGGCTTTCACTTATTTCTGGCAGGTTTGTGACCTCCAAGAAGTATTACTAAAGTGAACACAAATGAGAACAAGTCAGAGATCTTCACCAATATACCCCAAAGCATGGCAAAATAACAAAAGTTACTAAATTAAACATAGTTCATGTAATTAGCACAAAAGTGTAGAAAATCCTCCCCTATCTTAGTATAAGTCTTTAAATTTTTTTCCACATTAAAACATTTATGTGTATGTACATACATTCTTTTTCTTTTTTCTTTTTTGGTCTTTCTAAGACAGGAGTCTCCATGTAGCCCCAGCTGGCCTGGAACTCACTACGTAGATCAGGCTGGCTTTGAACTCATGGGGCTCCACCTGCCTCTGCCTCCCAAGTGCTGGGACTAAAGGTGTGTGCCACCATGCCTAGCTGGTTTTTAAAAATTTTATATATATATGTTTTACTTGCATGAAAATGTACCTGTGTGTGTAATGTCTGTAGAGGCCAGGAGAGGGCGACAAATCCCCTGAAACTGAAGTTATGAAAGGTTTTCAGTGCTGTTATGGGTGCTGGGACCCAAACCTGGGTCTTAGGCACCAAGCCATATCTCCAGTCCCTTTATGAAACAATTTTATAGAGGAGAATTAGGTTGAGAACTAATGATACAGATAATTACACATTTTCTCTCTGAATTAACTCATTACCATGGATTTTTATTAACAGCTTATCAACAAAAGTAACATTTTATTTTTACATTTTTCTTAGTGCCGATGAAATCATTGTAAAGATGCATGGCAGTCAGCTGACACAAAGATACCTGGAGAAACATGGATTTGATGTCCCTATTATGGTCCCTAAATTAGATGAACTAGGACTCAGGCTCCCTTCACCTGATTTTTCAGTGATGGATGTGGAACGTTATGTAGGTACGGACTTGGTTCCTTAAGTACTTGCAAAAACATGGTAAAACTATAAATGCTAGTGTCCTAACGGTAGTCGTATGGAATGAAAAATATCAGTTTAGTTCTGCATCCCAGGTGCTTCCTAGGGGTCAGGAAAAATGAAACTCAGTAGTAATGCCTGTGTTGAAAACAGTTTATCGGACCCTCAGTGGTCAGAAAAAGAATGAAACGTTTTGTCTGTTCTTATTTACTCAGCCTCCTATTGCTCTGTTTGTTGTTAAATTTGCTATTTGTTTAGGGAAAACCATTACTGAAGGGCCAGCTGCAGATTCCAAAACACTGGATTGGTTGTAGGCCTCTGTAGAATGGAGTATAAAATTTCCAGAGCTTGCTAGTTGTCTGGATCCTGCTTCTTGACCATCTATATCCAAAAAGAGGGGCTGTGAAAAGAGGAGATTCTATTCAAATCTTTTATGTTAATAGCTTGATGAACATAGCATTTATGATATCTTGACTTAGTTGTGATTTTTTTTTTGAGGCCCCCAAATGAAGAAACAGGACCCTTTACTGATTGCCATATTCTTGACATTTTTATTCCTTTTATTCTTATTATGAAATTTACCTATAGAGTTAACTATGTATACATGCTATTGGTTGACAAAAGGTAGATGTTTTTTGAGAATCAGAACCCAAATCTACATTGTTTTAAATTGTGTATTTGCTATGATACTGTATTAGTCACTTTTCTGTTGCTGTGATAAAACCACCATGAGCAAGGGAACTTATAAAAGGAAGAATTTATTTGAGCTTACGATTGACGGTTCCATGGAATCATAGAGTCCATTGTGGCGGGAAGCATGGTGGCTGGGGCTGGACATCTGGCAATGAGCACAGGAAGTCAAGAGCGAGAGGCTGGAGACTGCAAGGCTTGTTAAACTCACTAAGCCTGCCCCAATAACGTACTTCCTCCAGCACAGCTACACCTTCTAAGACCTCCAAGAACAGTGCCACCAACTGGAGACAAAATGTCTGAATACTTAAAGCCTATGGGGGACACTCATTCAAACCACCGCAGATACATTTCCTCAGCATGGAATATTAAAGAACTTGTCCCATTATTTTTATTTTATTATTTTATTTTATTTTTATTTTTGAGACAGGGTCTCCCTGTAGCCCCAGCTGGCTTGAAACTCACTATATAGAGCAGGCTGGCTTTAAACACACAGAACCTGTCTGCCTCTGCCTCCTGAGTGCTGGGCTTAAAGGCGTGTGTGCCCCCATGTCTGGCTCCCTTTATTCATTTTGAGTGTTAATAATTTCATTGAGAAAATCCAGTTAAAAGTCATGATTCAGTATTAAGCTAAATCTGAATATATGATAAATTTAGAGATGAGGCTTAGATTTAACCTAAAGATATTTGCCTGTAAAATAAATGGCTAGTGTAATATAAGTTTAGGAAAAGTTGTACATATTGTTTCATCCGTTAACTTTTTCGTACTAAAAAGTAACTCAACTAAATCCTACTAGAGCTGTTATATATATCCTGAAGATAAATCTGTGAGACAGTGTTGTAATGTATATGAAGTTACACTGTCACTTATTTTCTATTTCAGATTGGTTACCTGTTGCTGTATGTTGAACTCCAACTTATTCTGTAATCCATTGTAAAACAGATTGTACTTCCTAGGGTGATGATGGAATGGTCCGCAGCATTGCCTCACAACTCAGAACGTGGGCATTCAGGCTGCACTAATTGGACCTGGGTTTTGCTTCCTAACTACTGATTTCTTGAAGGAGAACTTTAGAAGGCCCTACCAGCAAAGCAGGACTTACTTGTCCTGGTCATTTTGCGCCCTAATTCCTCTGACCTGTTTTTCAAAACAATAGACTTAGAACCTTAAACCTTAAAGCCAGTCTCTCATTTTATGCATGAGGAAACTGAAATCCAGAAAGCATTGGACAATTTTTATATCCCAATTTAATATAATTTTTGTCATTATGAGCCATACACAAAGAATCATTAATACATAGAAGGGTTAGTAAGCCATATGTTTTTACAATCAGCATTAATTCTGCAGCTATGTAGTTTTATAGTTGATTTAATTATCATAGTAAGTAAATGTGCTCTTTAGTATTTTTGCTTAGAGCATCTGTTGATGTAACTCAAGGCTAATAATAAGACTAATTTTTCTCTGCAGGTGGTGACAAAGTGATAGATGTCATTGATGTGGCAAGGCAGGCAGACAGCAAAATGACACTTCACAATTATGTTAAATACTTCATGAATCCTAATAGACCGAAAGTGTTAAATGTGATCAGCCTTGAATTTTCAGATACAAAGTGAGTAGTTCTGGACATTTTGCCTTAGAATTCTGTTTTAGCTAAATATAATTTAATGATACCCTTTTTTTTTTTTTTAAGTAAGAAACATAATTGTGACTTAAATAGCCAACTACTTTTAGCAGTTGTAAATTTTGCTTTTACTGGCTCAGAGACTATTAAGAAATACAATGTATTTTACATGTTTAAGTATTATTGTTAATCTTGAGTCCATTTAATTGCTTGGTTTGGGCCGATATGAGAAAATTTTTAAGAAGTTTTGATTTAGATTATGTGAGTATATGTGTATATATGTTGTGTTTTTGTTTTTGTTTTTAAAGAATGTCTGAATTGGTGGAGGTTCCTGATATAGCCAGAAAACTTTCCTGGGTAGAAAACTATTGGCCAGATGATTCAGTCTTTCCCAAGCCATTTGTTCAGAAATACTGCTTAATGGGAGTTCAAGATAGCTACACAGATTTCCACATTGACTTCGGTGGGACTTCAGTCTGGTACCATGTCCTCTGGGTAAGGCCTGGATATTTTTATTTTCTTATTATAAAAAAAGTGTCATATTTTCCTGATGAGACATTTCATTTGCTATAACATTTATAAACATTTATAAATTTTTTCTGCTTCTTAAGCAGGATTTATCACTTTGCCTTTAAAAAAAAAATGTCAGGTTTAGAAGAGCCATGAGTTCTTTTTTTTTTTTTTTTTTTTTTTTTCGAGACAGGGTCTCCCTGTAGCCCCAGCTGTCCTGGAACTCACTCTGTAGACCAGGCTGGCCTTTTTTTGGCCCCTATATTTTAGGTTGTTTCTGTTAGCCCTTATGTCTCTTTTTTCTCCTCTCCCTCCAAAATCATTCATTAATCCTTGAACCAAGTGACTAACAAGGATTATGGTGGAATGATTAATTACTTCTGTTTGTAAGGTAGGACTGAGATAATTCATAGGATAACTCACAAATAATGTCCATAAAATTACTGATTCTTTTCCATTTTTATTGACCCTGGCTTATCTAGAACTACACTACTTAATAAATAATCAAATTAACAGCTATATGTGGTTAAATTTAAAATTAAAAATTGAGTTCATTTGCACAGTTATGTTACATTTGGCTGTGACTGAATCACATGAGTGATCACTGGTCCAGGATCAAGTCTTCTGTGTCCGATTACCTGTGCCTCAGCAGTACTCTGGACTAGATTTGATGATGTGTCCTTGAGATCTGATCCTTTTCTCTGAGGATGCTAAAGGAAATTTATTTACAGGTTTTTTTAAAGATCTATAAAAGTCTACATTTGTATCTGTAAGATCTTTATAGTTCTGACGATGATGGGAGAGAAATTACGCTGTGATCTGGGGCCAGTTAACATATATTTACTTCTACACTAAAGTGAGAGTCATCAGGGGGTGTTTGTGCTTGATTCTTTTCCTCCACTCTTGCATTGCAGTAGTCTCTTTGACATGATTTATTGACTCTGTCAGTTGGGCGTGGAAGGAGTTTTCAGTTCTGTGAACATGCTGATTAAGGAATTAGCTGCTTATCAGATATGTGAGATCTTTTTGAATCTAAAACAAAATCGGATTATTATTGAATTTAATTCTGATTCTCTTATTGGGAAATTTCACCAATATAGGCCATCCTAAGAATGGCTTTTCTTTTTCAAAAGTAGTATGATTACTTCCTTCTAGGGTGAGAAGATTTTTTATTTGATAAAGCCAACAAATGAAAATTTGGCACTCTATGAATCTTGGAGTTCATCTGTGACCCAGAGTGAGGTGTTCTTTGGAGATAAAGTAGATAAATGCTACAAATGTGTGGTAAAGCAGGGACATACCTTATTTGTTCCTACAGGTAAGGTTTTAATCTCCTTATTTCCTGTGGTTGATAGTGAGTCTCATGGAGTCTGCTCATGGCTTTAATGTGTTTAGAATGTAGCTTTTATGGCAGTACCCTTTAAGAAGTAACTCTGGCCGGGTGTGGGGGCACACACTTTTAATCCCAGCATTCGGGAGGCAGAGGCAGGTGGATCTCTGTGAGTTCAAGGCCAGCCTGGTCTACAGAGCAAGTCCAGGCCAGCTGGGACTGAAAGGGAGACCCTGTCTCAAAAATAAAAAAAAATAAAAAAAATAAAAAAGTAACCCTGATCTTGGACCTTGTACTTGTTTGTTGATTGATATTCCTCAAATGAACTGAGTGTAGATTTTCTAGGCCAGTAGTTTTTTTTTGTTTGTTTTGTTTTTGGTCTTTTTGAGATGGTCTCCCTGTAGCCCCAGCTGTCCTGGAACTCACTGTGTAGACCAGGCTGGCCTTGAACTCACAAAGATCCGCCTGCCTCTGCCTCCCAAGTGCTAGGATTAAAGGCGTGCACCACCACACCCGGCAAGGGCCAGTAGTTTTGAGAATGGTATTCTGGTTTGAATGACCTAATGGCTATAGAGCTAACAGGCTCTATGGTTATTACAGGCCCTGCTTTCTCCCTTATCTAGGATGTATAAAATAATGTATGCTTATACCTAGAATGATTCAAATATTTGTCTCACTTTTTTTTAGCCCAGCTGTCCTGGAATTCACTATGTAGATAAGGCTGGCCTGTACTCACAGAGATCCGCCTGCCTCTGCCTCCCGAATTCTAAATGCTGAGATTAAAGGCATGTGTGCCACCACGCCCAGCTTTGTTTCTTTGTTTCTTTGTTCCTTTTTTGAGACAGGGTCATCCTGTAGCCCCAGCTGGACTGGAATTTGCTATGTAGACCAAGCTAGCCTGGATCTCACAGAGATCCATCTCCCTCTGCCTCCTAGGTACTGGTATTAAAAGGATGATCCACTATGTCTAGCTATTTCTAGTTTTTTAATGGCTATGTTTAAATTTTTTCCTAGAGTTAACTGTTTATTATAATTTTTTCTGAAATAAAATTCACAGATAATAGAACATCCTGCATAAGTTATTTTTAACAACTTCCTCTTCCTCCTCCTTGTCCCCCCCCCTGCTGCTACTACCACACTACTACTGCTACTTCTACTACTGCTACTGCTACTACTACTACTACAGTAGTTGTACTACTACTATTGAGATAAGGTCTCACTTTGTAGTCCTGACTGGCCCTCACAGAGATCAGCCTGCCTCTGCTCCCTAAGTGCAAAGGTGTGCACCACCACGCCTAGCCAGTTTATTTATATATATTCACAGCAGTATTTGAGGAGAGAATATACCATTTAATTGCATGAGTCTGCAAACTACTGTATTTGTGGTACTAGTGCCAATTCCTTCAGTAGTATTGGTGTAGGTTAGGGGTTCTCTAACCTCATGGAGCATCAGGATGACTAGGAGGGCCTGTTAAAGCACAGACTCCTAGGCCTCATCCCTAAGGTTCTCATTCAGTAGATCTGGGATGGTACAGAGAGTTTGTTATTTATAACTAGCTGCTGGCTGATGGTGATAGTTTGAGGATTGCATTTGGACAGTCACTGCTGTAGGCAGTGTGATTCCCTCTCCCCACTAAGGTAATTAGCCACTGATAAACTTTTTTTTTTTTTTTGGTCTTTTGAGACAGGGTCTCCCTGTAGCCCTAGCTGTCCTAGAACTCGCTATGTAGATAAGGCCTCTGCTTCCCAAGTGCTGGGATTAAAGGCATGTACCACCATGCCCATTGATAAAGCTGTGGCTTCCTTTAATTTTACAGAGTATTCCTGGAAAATCTGCCCATCCATATTATTTAAATAATGCAAATCTAGAGCCAGACATGGTGATGCATAGCTCTGATCCCCACAGAGGCAGGTGGGTCTCTGTGAGTTTCAGAGCATAAGAAGTTCAGGCTCCCCAGAGCTACAAAGTAAGACCTTGTCTCAAAAAAATTAAAAATAAAATATTTTAAAATCATAGTTTCTAGTCTTGATTATTATTGAACTAGCTCTGTCATCTGTACCAAGGCCCAGCAGAATATGTGTTTTTTTTTTT
>VZQC01013164.1:1046857-1111922 GCA_009823505.1 Rhizomys pruinosus | reverse complement strand
GGTTAAGAGCACCGACTGCTCTTGCAGAGGACCCAGGTTCGATCCCCAGCACCCACATGGCGGCTAAGAACCGTCTGCAACTCCAATTCCAGGAGAACTCCAGTTCCAGGGGAATCCGAGACCCTCTTCTGAACTCCGCGGCATTGCACGACATGGGTGCTCAGACCTACATGCAGACAGTACACTCATACACATACAAAAATAAATAAAATTAAAAAAAAAACTGTATTGAATTGTAATAAGTATTAACTTCTTTAGCACTAGATTATGTAGTAAATGGATGTTATTTGTTACTTATTTCTTTTATTTATTTATTTATTTATTTATTTATTTATTTATTTATTTATTTTTATGTGTATGAATATACTGTCTGCATGTAGGTTTGTGTACCAGTGTCATGCAATGCCGCGGAGGTCAGAAGAGGGCGTCGGATTCCCCTGGAACTGGAGTTAAAGACAGTTTTCAGCTGCCATGTGGGTGCTGGGGATGGAATCCAGGTCCTCTGCAAGAGCAGTTGGCGCTCTTAACTGCTAGGCCATCTCTCCAGCTCCCTGTTACTTATTTCATAGGTAGAGAACACACCTCTTTGGTTTAAGATCACTGATTTATGTATTTTTAACCATTTCAGGGTGGATTCATGCTGTGCTCACTTCTCAGGACTGTATGGCTTTTGGGGGGAACTTTCTACACAACCTTAACATTGGCATGCAGCTCAGGTTTGTATCATCAGTATTGAAAGGGTCTTATTTTGTACTTTCTTACGTAGGACATTTTGTTATTAAAAATTTGCATTTCATTTGAGACTGCCTAGAAGTAGGACTTGAGAAATGATTAGAAATGGGAATTTTAAAAAATATTTTTATTTTGTGCAAACGTGTGTTTTGCCTGCTTGTATTTTTTTTATAGTCTTTGTGTGTGTGTGTGTGTGTGTGTGTGTGTGTGTGTGTGTGTGTGTGTGTTTGAGACAGGGTCTCCCTGTAGCTCTCCTAGAACTCACTATGTAGACCAGGCTGGCCTTGAACTCACATAGATTCCCCCTGCCTCTGCCTCACGAGTGCTGGGATTAAAGGTGTGCGCTGGCGTGTCTGCTTGTATTTTTCAATTTTTAAGTGCATCACATATGTGCAGTGCCTGCAGAGGACAGAAGAGGGCTTCAGAGCCCCTGGAACTGGAGTTAGCCTCCATGTAGTTGCTGGGAATCGAACTTGACTCTTCTACGAGAACAGCAAGTGCTCCTTAACTGCCAAGCCATCACTCCAGCCCCCAGAAAAACACTTCTTTACAAAATAATTAAGACTTATTATTTGAAAAATACTTTCAAATTCAAAACAAAAATGATAACTGTGTATCTTCCCACATTTCAGAATTTTATAAAAATGTGAATGGTTTCCTTTGGCTGTAAAATTAGCTTTGTGGACATGAACTAAATTGATGAGATTCGAATGTGACCTGTGATGGTGGAACAAAGTTATCCTTAAGTCAGGGTTGCTATCAAAATGCCTGCTTTTTAATTTTGTTACAAGCAAAAGCTGAAGTCATTCCTTCTTCTGATGAGATTTGATCTTCCCTTATTTTTTCTGGAGAGGGCTGTAATGTTATTAGCTACATCGTTTGTGGTAAAAATGCTTCCTGGTGGACACTGCTTGAGATGAGAAAATTAGAACTTCCTGTTTGGAGTCCCTGGATGTGGTGATTCTTTTTTGTTGTTGTTGTTTCTTTTTTTAAATTTTATTTATTTTTTATGTGTATGAATATACTGTCTGCATGTAGGTTTGTGTACCCGTGTCGTGCAATGCACACGGAGGTCAGAAGAGGGTGTCGGATTCCCCTGGAACTGGAGTTCTCCTGGAATTGGAGTTACAGACGGTTCTTAGCCGCCATGTGGGTGCTGGGGATCGAACCCACGTCCTCTGCAAGAGCAGTCAGTGCTCTTAACTGCTAGGCTATCTCTCCAGTGTGCCACCGGGCGTGGTGGCGCACGCCTTTAATCCTAGCACTTGGAAGGCAGAGGCAGGCGGATCTTTGTGAGTTCAAGGCCAGCCTGGTCTACAGAGTGAGTTCCAGGACAGCTGGGACTACAGGGAGACCCTGTCTCAAAAAGACTAAAAAAACCAAAACAAAAAAAAACCTGTGTGCCTGTGGGGAATGCTAGATGCTCTGCATTCACAGAGTTGGCAAAGGGGGCAGTGGCTCTTACAGAGCATGAGACTTTAAGCCACATAGATCTTTTAGCTACCAAGTGCAGGCTTTATCTTTTTTGTGCCAGAACTGTCTCTCAGGAAGAGCTGGCTTCTGCTATATGAACTGCATACTAACATTGGCAGACTGTCCCTGCCTTTATACCTTGACTAGTGCCAAATGTGGTCTTGCTCTTTAGTGTTTGGTAGAGCCTAAAGAAAACCTGGGTAGGTGTTGCAGTGTTGTCCAAAACATGGAACTGACTTTTAAACATACTATTTGACTCATTAGTGGAGCCCTCATAAAATCTCTTTTGTTAAAAAACTAGGGTACAAATCCCAAGTTGTGATCTTTGACAATACCCAATGTAATTCTTAATTACACTGGCAAACTTATTAAGATCAGAACGTGGAGTAGATCATAATTCAGTATTATCAAAAAGTGGTGGTGTGGGCTTCAGAGATGGCTCAGTGGTTAAGAGCACCAACTTCTCACAGTGGACGAAAGTTCAGTTTCTAGCACCCTGTAACTCTTGCTTCAGGGGGTCTTATTGCTCCGGTTCTCTGAGTGTTTCTGCACTCAAGTGCATAATAACCCCCATAGACATACTTAAAAATAATAAAAATAAAATTTAAAAACGTGTTGTGCCAGGCATGGTGGCACAGGCCTTTAATCCCAACACTCAGGAGGCAGAGGCAGGCAATCTCTTGAGTTTAAGGCCAACGTGGTCTACATATGAGTTCCAGGAGAGCTGGGACTACAGAGAGACCCTGTCTCAGAAAGACCAAAAAAAAAAAAAATGGTGTTAAGTAATATTTAGTCTTATTTTCAAGTTGGTTACCTTCATTTAACTTTTTTTAATGTTATATTAATACTAAATGTTACTTTAAATTTCATTTATTAAGGTGTTATGAGATGGAGAAAAGGCTAAAAACACCAGATCTTTTCAAATTTCCTTTCTTTGAAGCCATATGCTGGTTTGTAGCCAAAAATTTGCTGGAAACCCTGAAAGGTAATTAATAATTTATACATTTTGTTGTATAATAAGATGTATAATGTTTGCAAATTTCTTTAAAGCCACCTGACAGAGACTCCTTGCTAGATGTCATCCTTTTTTTTCTTTTTTAATTTTATTTATTTTTTTATGTGTATGACTGTACTGTCTGCGTGTAGGTTTGTGCAGTGCCACAGAGGTCAGAAGAGGGTGTTGGATTCCCCTGGAACTGGAGTTAGAGACGGTTCTCAGCCACCATGTGGATGCTGGGGATCGAACCTGGGTCTTCTGCAAGAGCAGCCCCATTCGTCATCCTCCTTTTAAAGTATGCTTTCCTGGGGCTGGGGAGATGGCTCAGCAGTTAAGAGCACCAACTGCTCTTGCAGAGGATCCGGGTTTAATTCCCAGCACCTATATTAAGAACTGTCTTTAAGCTGGGCGTGGTGGCATACACCTTTAATCCCAGCACTTGGGAGGCAGAGGAGGCAGATCTCTGTGAGTTCAAGGCCAGCCTGGTCTACAGAGTGAGTTCCTGGCCAGCTGGGGCTATAGGGAGAACCTATGTCATTGTTCAGTGTCTTTGAGTCACACATGCCACATGCCATTCTTCCCTTCTTGGCTCAGCTTCAGTACTTGTCTCCTGCCTGCAGGCTGATAGTCTCTAGGCTTCTCTCTCTGGCAAGAAAGGGGGAGGGAAAACCATAGGAGATCACCTGTGGAAATGAGCAGACTCACATACAGAGAGCTGGGAGAATAGTAACTCCCTTTATTTTCTGTCAGTGAGGTCTATATATTGAAGGCTACTGTGCTCTGGGCAAGGAAGTGAGGGGCAGGCAGAAGGGAGGGTGAGCCACATTGGCTCTAATAGGGGGGCTGCAGAGCTCCAGTTTGTGCAACAGGTAACTAGAGGTCAATGCCTCAAGGGAAGGGGCCATCTGGTCCTGGAACTTTGCAGAGATAGGGTGAAGCAAGAATCATTGTAATATCCTGAATCTTCCTGCTACAGATAACTCACAGAGGCAACTGTATGCCCACAGAGATATCAGATAACCGGAGATCTTCCTGGACAGGTCTTACAAGTTCTTGCTTCAAGCCAAAGTTTCATTCCTACAGCCCATCCTTTGTTTTTTAACTAAAATGGAGCAGTAATGTTAAAGTCCTCTAGGGGGTCCCCTGGGATGGCCTCGTATTAGACTAACACAGTCTTGGCCGCAACCTCAGCAAGTGTATCAATTTAGTTTTTGATAAACTGGAGGACACGGTGCAATAGTCAGGAGGACTCCTAGGGTGAAAATGGGTCCCAGGAAGGGAAGTAACCAGGTAGTCAGGGGGTTGGAAAACCATGGGACAGAAACTTGTGGGGAGTACTTTGTGTGGAGTTTTTTTTGTTTGTTTTTTGTTTTTTTTTTTAATTTTATTTATTTTCCTATGTGTGTGAATGTACTGCCTGCACGTAGGTTTGTGCACCCGTGTTGTGCAGTGCTGCGGAGGTCAGAAGAGGGTGTTGGATTCCCCTGGAACTAGAGTTAAAGACGGTTTTCAGCCGCCATGTGGGTGCTGGGGATTGAACCCAGGTCCTCTGCAAGAGCTGTAGGTGCTCTTAACAGCTAGGACATCTCTTCAGCCCCCGTGTGGAGTTCTTTTCTGAGGTCCTTTAGGGTTTTAACATTTTGCTTGACAGTACCAGACTCTTTTACGTAAAAACAGCATTCTTCCCCCAGGAGCATGCAGATCCCCCCCCACCCCCCGTTTTCTGCAGTTAACAAGTCCAGGGCTTGCCTTTCTGCATTACCCCTCGGCCAGAGAAGTTATCTGTCTCTGGAGCGATTCAAGGCTATTTGTTATGGACGCCATTGCTTCATCAAGCTGATTTTGGAAGTCTGCTTCCGTGCTGTAAACCCTCGCTAGGGCTCTGCCCACAGTTCCCATCGCTGCAGTGGAGAGAATGATGCCTAGGTTGGTTGACCAGAAGCAGGATGAATCTCTTTCTCTTTTTTTTTTTNAATTTTTTTTATTAATTTTATTTATTAATTTTATTTATTTCCGTACGTGTCTGAATGTACTGTCTGCATGCAAGTTTGTGCACCCGTGTCGTGCAATGCCGCGGAGGTCAGAAGAAATCTCTTTCTCTTTTGATGGTACAGGTCTGGTTGTAGCATCCAAGTGATTTCCTCCTTCTCATAAAGGAAGAGCTGGGGAGTGATAATTACGGGCAAACAAATTCCAGAACCAGTAGCATTTGCACATTGGAATGCAGTGCCATCACACCATAGAAAAAATGGGGATTTGACACACAGGGTCCGGTCCAGAAGAACACTTTGGAGGCACCTGGGGTCTGGGGCTGTTACAGCTCTCACTAAACAAATAGGAAGTGTAGTGAGTCGGTCGAAGAGAGAAATGTTGTGAAAGACCAGCTCTGTCTCCACTGGGGCAGATTCCTGTAAAGAGGCATTAGAAGGAATGGCAGTGAAAAGAGGGCGTGTAAGTGATGCACAGAAAAAACGTTGGGAGACATTAGGGTGGGCGGTGTAATTGGGGAGATCTCTGTCATATTCAATATACTGGGACCATGTTACAGTGGACTGCAGCTTTCCTTCCATTTTGGATTCCTGTAACAGAATGTGGGATTGAGTGAGGATAGGCTGAGGAGCTAGAACAAGCTGGCAGGAGATATGGATATCTGCCACAAGGTACCAACATTGCTGTAAGGGTAGAGTTTTCCCTGTACTCCAGCTCTCCAGCAGTCACTCCAGGGGTCCCATATATTAATTTTAAACTGGTTATTTTGGATTTAGAACAGGCTTCTTGGGCTGCGAGTACTCTCCTGCAAGACCAGAATCTGCAACCACCATTAAGTATCAGCTTCCTGTAAACACTGACCTTCGTTAAGAGGGGCGAAGCAGATAAAGGGTGCCTGAGAGGTAGTGATGGAATTGGGAAACACAGTTGATTGTGATTGCCTTGCCGCAGCCTTGCAAAGGACAGTCACTGGTTCCAATTACCTGATTTCTCCCCTCCCAAGTTTCTCTGACAAAGAATCACCAGACATGGGTCCAAGTCGGTGGTCTGTTCACGGGCTGGGCAGAGACAGAGTTAGCTTGAACTAGTATCAGAGCAGCTAAAAGGGTGGCAGACAGCAGTGCAGAGGGGACACACATGGATTTTACAGAATTGAGGAGTTGGTCAAGTTTCTTCCAGAGCGACAAGCGTGCCATCTTTTTGTTCGGCAGGGATGAATCTGACATTTCTGGCCAGAATCTGAATGGGTCTGGGACAGTCCTGTGGGAAGATGCAAGCAAAGCCCCTCCCAGTTGTTAACAGTGGATCAGGTCCTTTCCACTGATTGTCTAGGGGGGCTTTCCATCTGACAAGTATTTGAGGAACAGTGCTTGGTGTCTGCCAATGTTTGACTATGGCTGGACATTTTGAATCTCCGTAAATGTTAAAGAGGTTTAGAGTTGCCAATGCCATGGCCAGCTGGATGTTAGGAGGGTATTTCCCTGCCTTGGATCCGTTCTATGATGCCTTGTCCCTGTGGGTTATGAGAGATACCTGTATGATATGCAATATTCCGTAATTGACAAAATGATTTAAAACGAGAGCTAGCAAATGCTGACCCATTTAACTGATTTAATCTGTTTGGGAATGCCCATGGTAGCAAAGGTAGAAAGGAGGTGGGCAGTGAGGTCCTTGGCTTTCTCTCCAGTGTGAGCAGTAGCCCAAATAAATTTGGAATAAGTGTCCATGGTGACAAAGACATAGTTTTGTTTTCCAAAGGAAGCTATGTGTGTAACGTCTTTGCCAGAGCTTTCAATCCCTTGGGATTAATTCCCAAAACCTGTAGAGCAGGTGTTTTAATTAGAGCAGAACAGGAAGAACAAGTTCTAAAGATTCGCTGAAGTTGGGCAGAGGGAATATTAGGAAAGTGAGCTTGGAGGCCTTTTAGGTTAACATGGGTGATGGAGTGGAATTTTTCTGCTTCGGAGAGGGACAGGACATAGACTCCTGTAGAGGAGACTCTGTCTGCAAGAGAGTTGCCTTCAGAGAGAGGACCTGGTAGGAAGCTGTGGGCACAGATGTGTTGTATGAAGAGAGGGTGGCTCCTATTCTGTTAGAGGGATGAAACGGCAATGAGAAGCAGAGAGAGGGGATTTTTGTCTAATCAGACAAAGGATCTGGATAGCCAGGGCAGCAGATTGATCACATAGATACTGTCTAAGAAGAGATTAAGAGGCCTGTTGGTTTCTTTGAGAGCTAGATAAACAGCATAGAGTTCTTTGTACTGTGAAGAATGGTCAGGGAGCTGGTGAAACAGGATCTGAGGGGCTTGGTCCAGGTCGTCATAAATGATGGCTGCAGCCTCTTGTTTCCCTCCATCTGAAAACAGATGCAGCCTGCCTTATAGGTGCATCTTGGAAAAGATGGGGAGGAAGCGTGTAGCAATGGGAGAGTGGAGACCCACCTGTCATTAGGGTAGTGATTTTCTATCTGTCCCAGAAATCCCATGAGGCTTACAGCTATATGAACATGATTTTGCATCAGCCACTGGATATCCAGGAGGGAGAAGGGTGTCACTACGATATCAGGCTCCTTCCCCAATGCTCGTAGGGAATGCTCCCTCCCATTTCTTAATCATAGTGGCTAAAGAATCCATTTCAGTTAACAGTCGGGGAGTTTTTCCTATGGGCATGTGCAGCCACTCTAGTACTCATGTGGATTGGTAAAGAGCTCCTACGAGCATGGGCGTGGTGTTAAAAATAAGCAACTGTGGGCTGGAGAGATGGCCTAGCGGTTAAGAGCGCCGACTGCTCTTGCAGAGGACCTGGGTTTAATCCCCAGTACCCACACGGTGGCTGACAACCGTCTTTAACTCTAGTTCCAGGGGAATCTGACACCCTCTTCTGACCTCTGCTGCATTGCATGACACGGGTGCACAAACCTCCATGCAGACAGTACATTCATACACATAAAAAATAAATAAAAAAATAAAAAAAAAATCAACTGTACAGGAAGGGAGGGTGTAAAACGTGCTAAAGCCATGCTCTGGAGATCTCGGTTGACTTCAGCGAGAGCTTCTGAGGCTTCTGCTGTGAGCTTTCGATTGGAAGTTGGGTTCCTGTCGCCTTGTGGGGATCAACAGCCATGTGTGGAGCCAGTTAAGATTTCTAGGAAGGACTGAAGGGATGCTAGGGTGAGTGGGAGGAAGGGAGAGTACAGGTTTGAGTGGCCTTACTGCTATGAGAGAAATTTCAGTGCCTAGGAAATGAATTGGGGGATTCATTTGAACCTTAGCATGGGCTATTTTAAATCCCAAAGCTTCTAAAGATGGTACAAGCCTGTCCTTTAAAGTTGCTGGGTCACTTGATAATTTGTCCCAAACTAAAACGTCATCCATATAATGGAAGACTTGCAGACCTTGTTCCATGTGGGGTTTAAGGGCTGCTGCTACCGCCTCTTGGCAGAGCGTTGGGCTTCTGGCCATGCCTTGTGGCAGGACAGTCCACTCGTAATGAGTTGCCAGACCTGAGTTGTTAATTGCAGGGACTGTGGAGGGGAATTGAAAAGAAATAGTCTTTGATATCTAAGGCTAGCAGAGGGGTGTTAGCTGGGATAGCAGAGGCAAGGGGGAGACCCCTTTGCGGAGACCCCCCATATATGCATAGTTCTATTAGTAGCTCACAGATCATGTAAGAGATGCCAACCTCCTGTTGCCTTTTTTATGACAAATGCAAGGGTGTTCCAGGGACTGCGAGATGGATGGATGTGTCCCAATGAAAATTGCTCTTGACTAAGTCTTGGAGAGCTTGTAATTTCTGGGTTGAACAGTGGTAAGGGCCACAGTTCAACCCAGACTGGATCATCTGACTCCCAGTCCAGATGAGGGGGAGCATATTATGTAGTGACCCTCAGGATTGGGGGTGCTTTTTGCTGAGATGATAGAGGCATATTCCCCCCCAGTTAAATGGTCTGTCAGGGCATGGTTGTTCTCCTTTGGAGTGGCAATAACTACATCCAAAGCCTCCAAAATATCTCGCCCTAGCAGATTGATATTAGTGGGTGCTATTAATGGGCAAATCTGACCTGTGTTTCCATCAGGGTCCTCCCAGGTGTAAACATTTTTAGTTATGTAAGACTGTGAGGGCCCTCCTATTCCTAGAAGTTTAGGTCCTGGAAGCAAGGGGCAGTCAGGGGGATATCTTGCTGCTTTATAATGGTTCTGTCTGCCCCTGTATCTATCAAACATTTAAAAGGCCTCCCCCCAATTTTAATCGTCAGTGGAGGATGTGAGCCTTCTTAAATAGGTGCTGCCCAGAGGGTGTGCACTGACTCTTTTCACCCCTTTTTTCCCTGGGCCAGGGGCTGCCTAGGAGTTTAAAGGTGGCAATTTTTTTTCCCATCTTTATCATAGTTTGAGCGGCAATCTTTCCTCCAATGGTATCCTTTTTACACCGGGGGCAGAGAATGCATGGGGGGTGTTCAGAAGGCCTTCTGGGAGAGACTGGTGCTTTTGGGCACTGTCTTTTCCAATGACCTCTGTCTCCACAGTTAAAACATTTCTCATTTGTGGTGACAGCAGCCGCAAAGGCTTGACTAGGTAATTAGCTTTGTGGGAGGCTGTGCCCATGTCCTGAGTTGCCACTATCCATCTGTCATAATGGTCATCAAGCACGCTTGCTTGCATTCCGAATTCATTCCCTCCTAAACAATATTTTTAAGGAGCATCTCTCTGGCTGCAGAGTTGGGGATCTTTCTCTCTAGACTGCTTTTGGTTCTATCTGTCTGTCTGTCTGTCTGTCTATTTGTTTATTTGTGTGAATGTACTGTCTGCATGTAGGTTTGTGCACCCATGTCGTGCAGTGCCACCAGTGCCGCAGAGGTCAGAAGAGGGTGTTGGATTCCCCTGGAACTGGAGTTCTCCTGGAATTGGAGTTACAGATGGTTCTCAGCCGCCATGTGGATGCTGGGGATCGAACCTGGGTCCTCTGCAAGAGCAGTCGGCGCTCTTAACCACTAGGCCATCTCTCCAGCCCCAGCTTTTGGTTCTTAAGATAAAGTCAGACAGGGGTTCCTCAGGTTTTTGCCTAGGAAATAATGAGGAACTGGCCTGGGATTCAGTGGGTGGTGTAATTTGATCCCAGGCTTGTAGGGTGCAGAGGCAGACCTGGTCAAAGTACCCCGGTGCCAGTCAGGCCTGCTGTGTCCCTGTGCTTAAAATCTCCTTCTCCAAAGAGCTGTTCATAACCCGGTCTATATTAGGTTGCCCCTGATTTCTCTGAATATGTTGGAGACATTTGTCTCTGTACAGTGTTTCCCATTGTAAAAATAGCAGACCTGGAAGTGAAGATCTACATATATCTCTCCAGTCCTGGGGAGTGTTAAGAGAAGCGCAAAAGCTCTGGAGAATGGACTTTGTCCATGGTGCCTGGACACCATCCTCTCTGACTGCTTGCCTGTGAGTTCTTTCAACTCACTTGCCTCGTATGGGTACAGTTTAGAGGATGACCCCAAGTTGGAGCTACACTACTGGGGAACACCTGTAATTGAAGATCCGGGTTGATCCGAATCTGGCACAGTTTTTCTGTAGCAGAAAGGGAAGAAGTTGAAGATGAAGGTGTTCCAGGCCCCTTGAGAGGGAGTGGCTGATAATTAGGGGAAAGGTTAAGGCTAGCCACTTGAATGTTTTGATTATCCTGTTCTATTTTTACTGGGTCTGGAGCTTGGGGGCTTTCAGAGGGAATTTAATTGGGGTTCTTAAGGGGAATTTTAGCAGGTTCTTGGGAGGAGGGGGTCTGCAATTTAACTTTGTTGTTTTCCTTTCCTGGAGTGGTTTGGTGAGAAGGCCCTAAGCATTGTCTCACCGAGGCCAATAGTGGCAAGAACATGAGAGATGCCAGAGCATTTTCTCACTGTTTAGCATTCCATAAGTCTGCAGGGGACATCCTCGGGGCAATATTAAGAGTCTCTCTCCAAAAGGAGGCAGCTTCCCTTGGAAATTTTAACTCTTGAGGAACATTTTTATTTTTTTAGCCTGTGGGTCTTTATGGCATGTCTATTTGTTACCCATGATAGAGATGGGAAATGCTAGTGGTTGGGGAAAGGGAGAGTTCAAAAGACTAACCTCACAGGAAGAGAGAATTCACGGAGATGTGAACTGGCCGTATAGAGGACAGAGACTTAAAGCAGATTCAAAGATTAATCTCTCGTGGGAAAAAGAGTTAAATTCCACAGAGATATACCACAGCTGGTCATGACTACTCTCATTAGGGGGGTATCTCCCTGTCTCTACAGTAAAACCCTCCAAGATTTCCCTCGTGTGGGGGAAATCAAGGGCTAAGAGAGAGCCCAAGGAATACCGTGTTTCCTTCTTCCTTTGGTGGAAAGTCAAGCCCCGCGTTGTCGGTGCCAGTTGTCCTTGTTCAATGTCTTTGAGTCACATGTGATCGCATTCCACAACCCTGTCTTTAAAAAAAAAAAAAAAACGTATGCTTTCCTTTTCTTTCCTACTGTTAAGAATCTTTTGAAGAGTTTCTAGTCTATAGCCCCCAACTTGATTCCTAGAAGTCAGGTATGTGAAAACCTATATATGTAATACTGGGAGATACTTATTTCATTTTGTGGGCTAGTGCCCTGAATATAATTGACTCTTATTCTCACCAATGTAGTTGTGTCAATAGACTAGTCCTTAACATTTGTTCTGAAATATTTGCTTTAAAAAAATTAGGAGATTCCGGGCATGGTGGTGAACACTTTTAATCTCAGTACTCAGGGCCAGAGGCAGGCAGATCTCTGAGTTCAAGGCCAGCCTGGTCTACGTAGTGAGTTCCAGGCCAGCTGGGGCTACAGGAAGACCCCTTCTGAAAAAGACCAAAAAAAATAAATAATAAAAATTAGGAGAATTGTTTTCTTACAATACAAACTAACTGAATATCAGTTGCTTCTACTGTAGTTAAAGGCCTGTAGCATAGGTCTTTAATTATACTCAGCTCTTTGAGAGATTAAGGCAGGATTATAAGTTCAAGATCAACCTGGGCAACTTAGCCATTAACTCAAAACAAAAAGTAAAAAGAGGGCTGAGGAGCCAGGTGTGGTGGTGCACACCTTTCATTCCAGCACTGGGGAGGCAGAGGCAGGTAGATTTCTGTGAGTTCAAGGCCAGCTTGGTCTAGATAGCAAGTTTCAGGCCACCCAGGGCTACAGGGAGACCCTGTCTCAAAAAGCTAAGTAAATACATACATACATACATACATACATACATACATACATACATACATGATAGTTCACATCCATCTCTAACTCTGGTTGCAGGGGATCTGACATCCTTTTTTTAACCTTGTAGGCACTGCACATTATGTACATGCAGGTAATACACTCAAACACATAAAATATTGGGGAAAAAGCCTCCTTGTCTTGTGTGTAGAAGTAAAGACCAATGGGTCTTTGCAGTACAGTATTACGGGAGATGTTGTGACAGTTTTCTGAGTGTGTAATGTGATGTGCAGAGTACCCCAAATGAGTAAGACCACACAAGACCAACCTGTGCTCCAGAAATGAGTCCTTAGAGTGAATCCCTGACTCATTCAGGCATTATTCTTAGCTGCAGGAATGGCATTGGACCGAATAGAGTTGCTGTCTCCAGCATATCCACTTTTGCTGAACAGTGAATGAAGTTCATAGTCTCCAAGTTCAAGTCAAGAAAAAGCAGAAATGTGTGTTGTACATGTAAAATAAAATATTTATAAATGTCTTTGCTTTTTGGAAATAAAGTCCAACTCCTAAACTCTCTGGTAAACAGACTGACAGTTCTACATGTAGTTCTTTTCCATCTTTTCTCTTACTCTGATGCACCACCTCTGAGCTCCTATTATCAGTTAACTAGGTGAAAGTTGACAAATTCATATTTATTCCATCTCTGTCCATTCTATTCTCCCTCTATCCTTCCCTTTCTATTTTATACATGTACGTACACATACCTTTTCCCTTGAGAGGTTCACTAACTTTTTAGAACAGAATAGGGAGTTTATCTCAAAGATGAAATCTTGTTATTCATTAAATCACAACACTAATTTGTTTACTCTTAGAATAACTAATATTTGTCCTAGTCCATAAAAAGTTCACAAATACTGAGGTCTGATCATAAGCATAGGCCTGCACATTAGAGATTTTAAAATAAAAAAGATACTATAAAAGGTTATTTATATGTTACTTTAATGTGTTTAAGAACCAGATCAATATAGGAAATTTGGTAATTATAGTAATTAAATCTAGTCCTACCAAGATTAAAGCCAGATGACTATTCTAGCAATTGCCATCATCATAAGCATTCATCCTGGAAACATGAATCCTTGTCTTGTTACTCACAGTTAAGTATTTTCCATCACTAACATTTTTACTTTCTATTGTGTACTTTGCCAGTACACAACTTGTATGATGTGATGGACCAAATGAGGGCAGATTGTATGAACCTCCATGCCAGTGATAATAAAAAAGTGAACCAATTTGGATTTGTGTAAGTGAATTAGCCACTGGATGGAACTAAATTTTTTTTTAACTAAATTTTTTTGCTTTTGCCTAAACTTACCTGAACCTGAATTTTTACCACATCTGAAATATTGTACTTGAATTTTAGATAATTACATTGTTTAAAAAAACCCAGAAAAGGGCCAGGTGTGGTGGCACACGGCTTTAATCCTAGCACTTGGGAGGCAAAGACAAGCAGATCTCTCTGAGTTCAAGGACAACCTGATCTATATAGTGAGCTCCAGGCCAGCTGGGACTAAAGGGAGACCCTATCTCAAAAGACCAAAAAACAAAACAAAACCAAAAAACCCAGAAAAGGTATTTGTGTGTGTGTGTGTGTGTGTGTGTGTGTGTGTGTGTGTGTGTGTGTGTGTTACTTTTATAATAGGTATGCCGGGCGTGGTGGAGCATGCTTTTAATCTGAGCACTCAGGAGGCAGAGGCAGGCAGATCTCTGAGTTCAAGGCCAGCCTGGTCTACATAGCAAGTTCCAGGCCAGCTGGGACTACAGTAGGGAGACCCTGTCTCAAAAAAGACAAAAACAAAAAACAAAAAAACCCACCCAATAATGAGGTATGCCATACACAATTGATTATGTAGATGACACACACAAACACATACACCTATGTGCCTAGTTTAAAGAAGGCTGTTATTCAGGCAACCTGCACTTACGCAAAACAAAACAGCTTAATCAACACTTAGAAAAGTGGTCATTGTAAGGCAAGCAAGTAACTCAGTGATAGAAAGCTTGCCTGATGTATCGAAGGTCCTGAGTATGATTCCAGCACAGAAAAAGAACAACCCATTAGCATTCTTATGATGTCCGTAAGTTATGTCCTTTTCCCTTTCTGTAGCTAACTACCGTTTTGTCTTAAAAAGAAAAAAAATTTTTTTTGGCCAGGCATGGTGGGGTACTCTCTTAATCCCAGAACTCGGGAGGCAGAGGTAGGTGGATTTCTGTGAGTCAAGTGAGTTCCAGGCCAGCTGGGGCTGCAGGGAGACCCTGTCTCAAAAAGGCCCTCTCCCAAACAAAAAAAATCCCTTTATTTTCATCATTGTGGGTTTTTTTTTTTTCCTTTGTTTTTTGTTTTTTTTCAAGATAGGGTCTTCCTATAGTCATAGCTAGCCTCTCAAACTCCATGTGGAGACCAGGATAGCCTCTATCACAGAGATCTGTCAGGTTCTGCCTCCCAAGCACTTGGGTTAAAGGTGGGCACCACTGCACCCGGTTCATCATTGCATTTTGAACTAAAATCTTTCTATTCATAAATTTTATTCAAGCTGATATTTTAGGGGGTATGAAATGCCATGGTGTATGTGTCACAGTCAGAGGACAACTTTTTTTTTTTTTAATTTTACTTATTTCTGTATGTGTATGAATGTACTGTCTGCATGCAGGTTTGTGCACCCGTGTCGTGCAATGCCGCGGAGGTCAGAAGAGGGTGTCGGATTCCCCTGGAACTGGAGTTCTCCTGGAATTGGAGTTTCAGATGGTTCTCGGCCGCCATGTGGGTGCTGGGGATCGAACCCGAGTCCTCTGTAAGAGCGGTCGGCGCTCTTAACCGCTAGGCCATCTCTCCAGCCCCGAGGACAACTTTTTAGGAATTGGCTGTCCCCTTCTACCATGTGGGTAACAGAGATCAACTAAGGTCATCAGGCCTGTTGATAAGCCCCTTTACCCTCTGGGTTATCTTTTCTGGCCCTCCTATGGCGTTTTATTTAGCTCTGTTATGAGATTCTATTATTTTTTTAATTTTTTTTTTTTTTTTTTTTGGTCTTTTCGAGACAGGGTCTCCCTGTAGCCCCAGCTGTCCTGGAACTCACATTGTAGACCAGGCTGGCCTTGAACTCACAAAGATCCGCCTGCCTCTGCCTCCCAAGTGCTAGGATTAAAGGCGTGCGCCACCACGCCCAGCTTAATTTATTATTTTTTCATGTGTATGAGTGTACTGTCTGCATGCAAGTTGGTGCACCTGTGTCGTGCAATGCCATGGAGGTCAGAATAGGGTGTTGGATTCCCCTGGAACTGGAGTTAAAGATGGTTCTTAGCCGCCATGTGGGTGCTGGGAATCGAACCCTGGTCCTCTGCAAGAGCAGTTGGCGCTCTTAAACGCTGAGTCATCTTTCCAACCCCATGAGATTTTATTTTATTTTATTTTATTTTATTTTATTTTATTTTATTTTATTTTATTTTATTCTTTTGAGATAGGGTCTCTAGATCAGGCTGCTTCCACCTCTTGAGTATTAGGATTATAGACATACACCACCATATATGCATTATCCATGTTGTTGTCTGTAACTATAGTTTTATCTTTTTTATTGCTAAGTATTCTGTTAAATGAGCATATATTAATTTTATATACCTGTCCTACAGTTGTTGAAATTTTGGAAGTTTTCAGTTTTTAACAAGTACAGAAAATATTTTAGACAATCCTTGTTAGTGTCACTGTGTGCAAGAGTTAGTCCAGAGAATAGATCTAGTTGCTAAGTAGTATATAGAATTCCATGGACAAATATGAGAGTTCCCAGTGCTCTATATTCTGGCCAACGCTTGGTATTTTTAGGTTTCAATTTTGTGTGTTCCACTGTGTTGATATGTGTGCATAGTGTACTTGCCCATGCATGTATTAGAAGCCAGAGTTTGTAGTTAGGTGTTGAATTTCCTCTGTTGGCTGGCCATGGAGCCTGTGTCCGTTTCCTCTCCATTTGCACACACACACACACACACACACACCAGTTTTTCATTGGTGCTGAACTTAGTTCTTTATGCTCACAAAGAAAGCACTTTATCTACTGAGCCATCTCAGTAGCCTCTTGGGTTTTAGTTTTTGCAGATCTGTTGAATGAGAAGTAAAGTACCATGCATTTTAAGATGCATTTTCTTGGTTATTTAACATTTTTTTCATGTATTTACCTTTTGGTAAGCCTATGGTTTAATTAATTTTTTTAGATGCTAACAGTGTTCTTTAGCAATATACATTATTATTACCTCCCAAAAAAAGTTCTTATCTCAAGAGATTACAGATATTGTCTTCTAAAACCTTTTCCAGTTCCATTTTGTTTTGCATTTAGGCCTTATTTGTAATTGCTTTTCTTGTGGACAATAGTAGGAAGAGGATGGATATATATATATATATATATATATATATATATTCAGTTGCTTTTTATAAATTATTTTTTTCCCAGTACCATATTTCAGCCTTACTCCTTCCTGTCCTTGGTAGAGGGCACTCCTTCATATGAATTGAATCTTGGTGGACCACATGGTACAGGTTCATCTACTCTCTACTGTGGCACTGAACTGATACCCTCTCTCTTCACGAGGCACACTCTTGTTTGTTTGAGGATTATATTGTCATACTATCTAGTAGAACCTTCCCTATTTTATTCTTTTTTTTTTTTTTTTTTTTCTTTTTTGAGACGGGTCTCCTGTAGCCTCAGCTGTCCTGGAACTCACTCTGTAGACCAGGCTGGCCTTGAACTCACAAAGATCGGCCTGCCTCTGCCTCCCGAGTGCTAGGATTAAAGGCGTGCGCCACCACGCCCGGCTCCCTACTTTATTCTTGATCAAAGTGTGCCTTGGCCTGGCCTTTTTCAGCTTTCTTTTTCCAGTTGTACTTTTTTTTTTTTTTTTTTGGTCTTTTTGAGACAGGGTCTCCCTGTATCCCCAGCTAGCCTGGAACTTGCTCTTGTAGACCAGGCTGGCTTTGAACTCACAGAGATCCACCTGCCTCTGTCTCCTGAGTGCTGGGATTAAAGGCCTGTGCCAATCAGTGAGCTCCAGGTTCAGTGAGAGACCCTGCCTCAAAAAATAAGGTTGCAGGCTAGAGAGATAGCTCAGTGGGTTAAAGACACTTGCTACCAAGCCTGAAGACCTGACTTTTACCCCAGGCACCCCATGGAGAAAAGAGAAAGCTGACTCCTGAAAGTTGTCTTCTGACCTTACACACACCCACAATGGTAGGCACGCCCCCTCTCCTAAATAAATAAATAAATAAATAAATAAATAAATAAATAAATAGCTTAAAGATAAGGTGGATAACAATAAAGGAAGTCACCTGACATCAACCTCTGACCTCCATAGTTGGGCGTGCACACACAAAAACACAGACACACATTCACACTAAACAAAGAATCAGCGTAAGTCATGCTTGGTGGTGCACATCTGTAATCTCAGTGCTGGTCTGGGCTGTGAGACGCTGAAGCAGAGGAGGATCGTGAGTTTGAAAAACAGTGGTAGCTGAAGCTTATCAAAAGATTTCTTTGAATGCATTAAGACAGTTCCATGATTTTTCCTTTTCTTTTAATTTAGTGGTTATATTAATTTATTTTTCTACTGTTAGTCCAGTGTCAGTTTTGATACAATTTTTTTGTTGTTGTCTTTTTGAGACAGGGTTTCCCTGTAGTCACAGCTGTCCTGGAACTCACTATGTAGACTGGGCTGCCCTTGAACTCACAGAGATCCACCTGCCTCTGCCTCCCAAGTGCTGGGACTACAGGCATGCACCACCACACCCAGCTTGATATAATTTTTACATATGCTTTTAGTAGGTTAGAATATTGTTTATATTAGATTATTATGTCATGCATATGTCTAGTAAATATAAAGTATATTCTGTATAAATACTTTAGGCCCATGTCACTTTCTGCCCATATTTTATTTTGTCATGCTGTCCTTGTTTTTTTTGTTATTGTTGTTGTTATTTGTTTGTCTATTTTGAGACAGTCTTACTCTGTAGACCCTGGTCAGCATGGAACTCACTATGTAGACCAGGCTGGTCTGAAACTCAGAGAGAGAGAGATCTGCCTCTCAAGTGCTAGGATTAAAGATGTCTTTGTTAGATTTAGGTGTGGACGTAGTACCAACCTTAGGAAGAAGTTGGAGTTATTCTTTTCCTAATAGCTGGAGGAATTTGTGTGGTTGGAATGATTTTTAAAAATATTTTATTTATTTTTATGTGTATGAGTGTATTGCTTGCATGTAGGTAGGTCCACCCATGTTGTGCTGTACCAGCAGAGATCAAAAGAGATCAGAAGAGGCCAGTGGATCCCCTTGAACTGGAGTTATAGGCGGTTCTCAGTCATCTTGTGGGTGCTGAGAATTGAACCCAGGTGCTGAGAATTGAACCCAGGTCCTCTGCAAGAGCAGCCAGTGCTCTTAACCACTATCTCTAGCCCCCTTTTTTTTTATTATTATTAAAATGATATTTTTGGGGGGACTGGAGAGATGGCTCAGCAGTTAAGAGTGCCGAATGCTCTTGCAGAGGACCCAGGTTGGATTCCCAGCACCCACATGGTGGCTAAGAACTGTCTTTAACTCCAGTTCCAGGGGAATCCGAAGCCCTCTTCTGACCTCTGCAGCATTGCATGACATGGGTGCACCAACCTATATGCAGACAGTACATTCATACACATAAAAAAAAATAAATTAGGGAGAGGGGAGGGGAAGGGAGGGGAGGGGAGAGGAGAGAAAGAGAAAAAAGAAGAAAAAAATTAAAAAATAATAAAATGATATTTTTATTTAGGGGCTGATGAGATGACTCAGTGGTTAAGTGCATGGGTTGAATAGATAGAATACTGGGGTTTGATTTTGGGCACCTACATGGTGCTGACAACTGTCTGTAACCCAAGTTCCAGGGGAATCCAGTGCTCTTTTCTGACCTCGGTGGGCTTTGCACAGCATGGGCACACTTAAACATACATACAGGCAATATACTCATACACATTAAAATAATAAAAAATTTTAATTTAAAAATAGTTTAATTATATATATATGTGTGTGTGTGTATGTGTGTGTGTGTGTGTGTGTGTGTGTGTGTGTTTTGCTTGTATGTATGTAAGTCCACCCATGTGTACATTGTCTGTGGAGGTCAGAAGAGGCTGTTGAGTCTCCTGGAACTGAAGTTTCAGGTGGTTGTTAGGCACCACGTCGTGGATACTGGGAAGTGAACCCAGGTTCCTTGGAAGAGCATCCAGTGCTCTTAACTACTAAGCCATCTCTCATGCCTGACTGATTTTTTTTCTTGAATGATTGATAGAACTCATTGATGAAAAACATCTGGATTTATAGTTTTCTTTGTGGATAAATTTCTGACTTCTGAGTATCTTTAATGAAGGAGGGACTATTAAGGCTTTCTACTTTTAAGTGTGTTTGGATAAACTGTTTTCTAGAAATAGATACATTTCTTTTTTTTTTTTAATTTTTTTAATTTATTTTTGTATATGTATGAATGTACTGTCTGCATGTAGGTTTGTGCACCCGTGTCGTGCAATGCCGCGGAGGTCAGAAGAGGGTCTCAGATTCCCCTGGAACTGGAGTTCTCCTGGAATTGGAGTTACAGACGGTTCTTAGCCGCCATGTGGGTGCTGGGGATTGAACCCGGGTCCTCTGCAAGAGCAGTCGGTGCTCTTAACCGCTAGGCTATCTCTCCAGCTCTCCAGCCCAATAGACTACATGTCTAAGCTGGGCCGTGGTGGCGCACGCCTTTAAATCCTAGTCAGCTTACTTCTGGGAGGCAGAGGCCAGCGAATACATTTGTTGGGTTTATCAAGGTCCACCTGGGTCTAACAGAGTGAGTGATCCAGGACAGGGCCTGAGGCTCACAGGGAGAACCTGATGTTCCTCAAAAAGACAAAAAACAAAAAAAAAAAAAACAAAAAAAAAAGAACATGTGTTCTTTTTTTTTTTTTCATTAATTAGCTTTTTTGAGTTTCATTCCTCGTTCTCTCTCTTTTTGTTTTTTTTTTTTTTCTTTTTTCCTTGCAGACAGGGTCTCCCTCCTGGATCTCCCCAGCTGACCTGAACTCACGACTCTCCCCTCGTAGACCAGGCGGGCCTAAAACAACTCACAAAGATTCCCTAGCCTCCTGCCTCCCGAGCGTAGGATGAAAGGCCAATGTGCCACCACCAGCCCTGCTCATCTGTATTACTTTTATTAAATTTGAATATGCCTCAATATCTTAGTCACAATGACAGTTGGCTTACCTTTCCTGATTGTGGAAGCCCAGGCAGCTTAGAATTCACTGTGTGACCAGATCAGGCGGCTGTGCCTCTCTCACCGGTGTGATGAGCTACCATGCCTGTCATTTTTAAAAACATGTCGTATGACTTCAGCACAGTATTTCCCTCATTATAGTATTGGTATTTAGTACACTTTTCCTTGACGGTGTGTCCAGGGAATGCAGAGTCGCGTTGTGGTGGGAAAGCAGGGGCCAGGCTGGAGCAGAAAGACCGAGGGTCTCAATCTTCAACAATGAGCACAGGAACAGAGAAAAACATCTGGAGACACAAGGCTTTTAAACCACTAAGCCTGCCCCCAATACATATTTCCTTTCCGCTGGAGACAGCCACACTAACCTCTCTAAGACAGCTCAAGAACAGTGCCATGCCCCCCAACCAACTGGAATGACAAAATGTCTGAATACTTAAAACCTTGGAGGGACAACTCTTCAAACACCACAAGTTATGCTACAACAATTTGGGGCTTTTGAATTTTTTTTAGTTTAATTACTAATTTTTCGTTTTAACTTACTTTTTTTAATTTAGTGTTACTTATTTTTGTTTTTTGTTGTATATGGTGTGTGGACTGTCTGCATGTTGGGTTTGTGCCATGTGTCGTGCAATAGTGCCTCAAGGTCATGAAAGAGAGGTGGTCGGAATTCCCCTGGAGACTGGAGTTAAAGATCGGGTTCTCAGCCGCATGTGGGGCTTGGGGGAGCGAACCTGGTCCTCTGCAAGAGCAGCGGAATCTGCAACTCTTAAAATAACCAAATAACCCACCGCTAATGGAAAGGGCTTCAGCCCTTATCTCTCACTAAGCCCACAATATATTTTGATTTTTTATCTATTATTATAGTAAAGAATAAAGTTTGACAACAAGCCCCCTCCATACACCTGCGGTGAGGGCTCGCTCCTTGTCTCAGTGGGTGTTACTGCAGTCAAACTCAGGTCCATAGGTGTGGGTGGGAAGCAGTGTTTGTAATTTTAGACATCCAACCTGGGCCATCCTCAAGAGCCCCAGTGCCAATATTTAAATATTTAAATAAACAGCATTGTTTTCTCTGATTTTTTCAAGTACTTTTTTTTAAAGCGCTATTTTTATGTGTTAAAGAGTGTTTTTGTCCTACAGATATGTAAGTACATTTGGCACGTCAATGTTTGTGCAATGCTACAGGTGTGGCCAAGAAGGCATCAGAGTCCTCTGGAACTGGAGTTAAATAGCAGTTCTAGATGCCTACGTGGGTGCTGAGACAATCCAGGTCCTCTGCAAGAAGTGCCAGAGCCTGTGTAACTGAGTAGAACCATCTTCTCCAGACCCCAATATTTTTTTTTACTTTGTGTTTTTTGAGACACAGCGCTCACTAAGGAACGTTTAGAGACTTTGGCGCTGGAATTTCTCCCTCTCTTTCTATGAACCCCCAACCAGACCTCGAAATCACACAGAGAATAATCCCCACTTGTCTCTTCTATCTAATCTATCCAAAAGAGAAGAAAAAAAGGAAAAAAACTGGCNTTTTTTTTGTCTTTTCAAGACAGGGTCTCCCTGTAGCCCCAGCTGACCTGAACTCACTCTGTAGACCAGGCTGGCCTTAAACTCACAAAGATTCACCTGCCTCTGCCTCCCGAGCGCTAGGATTAAAGGCATGTGCCACCACGCCCTGCTCATTCATTCTCTTAAATTTGTAATGATGTCTCATTTCTCACTGGCCATTTGTGTCTTACCTTTTCCTGTATTGTAGCCCAGGCTTAGAATTCACTGTGTAGACCAGATCAGGCTGGTCTCTCACTTGTGATGAGCTACCATGCCTGTCCATTTTTAAACATTTCAGTATTACTTCAGCACAGTATTTCCCTCATTATAGTATTGTATTAGTCACTTTTCTTGACGGTTCCAGGGAATCAGAGTCCGTTGTGGTGGAAAGCATGGTGGCCAGGCTGGAGCAGCAAGCCGAGGGTCACATCTCAAAATGAGCACAGGAAGCAGCGAGAGCAACTGGAGTATGCAAGGCTTGTTAAACTCACTAAGCCTGCCCCCAATAACGTATTTCCTCCAGCACAGCCACACCTTCTAAGACCTCCAAGAACAGTGCCACCAACTGGAGACAAAAATGTCTGAATACTTAAAGCCTGTGGGGGACACTCATTCAAATCACCACAAGTATGCTACACATTTGGGGTTTTTTTAGAATTCTTTTTGTTTTTAACTTACTGTTTTTAATTTATTTACTTATTTTTTATTTTTGTATATGTGTGAATGTACTGTCTGCATGTTGGTTTGTGCACTCGTGTCGTGCAATGCCTCAGAGGTCAGAAGAGGGTGTTGGATTCCCCTGGAACTGGAGTTAAAGTCGGTTCTCAGCCGCCATGTGGGTGTTGGGGATCGAACCTGGGTCCTCTGCAAGAGCAGTCGGCACTCTTAACCGCTAGGCCATCTCTCTAGCCCAATATATTTTGATTTTTTTATCGTATCTTATTGTGTGAATGTGTGCAAACACACAAGCCCTCCATACACCATGCTGGTGAGAGCTCTCCTTTCATCATGTGTGTACTGGCAGTCAAACTCAGGTCATTAGGTGTGGTGGGAAGGCAGTTTTTACCCACTGAGCCATCTCACTAGCCCAGTGCCACATATTTTAAACAGCATTGTTTTCTGATTTTCAGTACTTTTTAAAGCTTCTATTTTTATGTGTATGAGTGTTTTTCCTACAGATATGTAAGTACATTTGCACTCATTTTGTGCAATGCTTACGGTGGCCAGAAGGCATCAGATCCTCTGGAACTGGAGTTATAGGCAGTTGTTAGCCACCATGTTGGTGCTGGGTCCTCTGCAAGAGTAGCCAGAGCTGTGTAACTGGTGAACCATCTCTCCAGACCCCAATACTTTGTGGGGTTTTTTGAGACACAGTCTCACTAAGGAACTTTGGCTGGCCTGGAATTCTCTCTCTAGACCCAAATGACCTCGAAATCACAGAGATCCACTTGTATCTGCCTACTGAGTGCTGGGATTAAAGTGCCATTCCCTCCCTCCCTCCCTCCCTCCCTCCATCCCTCCATCCATCCCTCTCTCCCTCCTTCCCTCTCCTCTCCTTTCTTCCACATGGAAACCTCTTTATAGTCCTGAGATATGGATGCTTATTAAAATGTGCCATGTGTGTTTAAAAAGAATGTATATTTTACAATTGCCAGGTACAGTATCCTTATGGCTGTTAATTCAAATTTTGGGGTTTTGTGGGTGGTTTTATTTTTTCACTTTTTTTTGTTTTGTATTATATTGTTTTATTTATTTTGTTTGTTGAGACAAGGTCTCACTATGTCATCCTGGCTGAGTAGACCAGATTCTTTCTCTGCCTCCCAAGTGCTGAGATTGAAGGTGCACACTACCATGACTGGCCTGAATCAAGTTATTTATTTTATTTATTTATTTATTTATTTATTTATTTATTTACTTACTTACTTACTTGTCTTTTTAAGACAGGGTCTCCCTGTAGCCCCAGGTTTTCTGGAACTTGCAGTAGAACTCACAGAGATCCACCTGCCTCTGCCTCCTGAGTGCTGGGATTAGAGATGTGCACCACCGTGCCTGGCTCTGAATCAAGTTTTATATTGCTTAGATTATATATCTACCTGGTTTTTTTTGTTTGTTTTTCAGTCTACTCTGTTTTTTGGTCTTTTTGAGACAAGGTCTCCCTTTAGTCCTAGCTGGCCTGGAACTTGCTATGTAGGCCAGGCTGGCCTTGAACTCACAGAGCTCTGCCTGCCTCTGCCTCCCAAGTGCTGGGATTAAAGGTATGCACCACCATGCCCGGCTACTCTGGCTTTTTTACTATTTTTGGTTAAAATCTTTCACTGTGATGATGAAATGGCTTATTGTATTTTGTAATTTTATGATTGTTTTCTAAATTTCAGGGTTTGTTATTGTACAAATTTTAAATACTTTCAAAGTGAATTGAATTTTTGAAGATGATGTGATGCTTTACTAATGATGTTATAGTAGTGTTATGATATTATTTTGGTAATTAATAATATTAATTTATTAATGTATATTAATACAGGTATCCTAACTCTATTCAAAGTCTGATATCCTTCTCCACTGTTTTATTGTAAGCCTTCCTTTGTTTGCTTGACTCATTTGAGACACAAAGAGTATCTATTGTTACATGGAATAGTTCTCTTTTTCTTTCTTGCCTTTTGAATTGATTATATCCTATCCCATTTTTTTTTTTTTTACTAATTTTGAGATTGTTCAGTTTGTTATTTGATGCTTACTCAAAACATAGGGTTAATCCTTTCATAAACTTCAGAATACTTTAATTCCTTTTTTTTGCCTCAATTCATTCCTTACAGAACTGAAAGAAGATGGTTTCCAGCCCCAAACTTACCTAGTACAGGGAGTGAAAGCACTGCACACTGCTTTAAAGTTATGGATGAAAAAGGAAGTAAGTTGTTGTTTTTTTGTTTGTTTTTTTTTGTTTTGTTTTGTTTTTTGTCTTTTCGAGACAGGGTCTCCCTGTAGCCCCAGTTGTCCCGGAGCGCACTTTGTAGACCAGGCTGGCCTTGAACTCACAAAGATCCGCCTGCCTCTGCCTCCTGAGTGCTAGGATTAAAGGTGTGTGCCACCATGCCCGGTGAAAGTAAGTTGTTATTGGTATTGCTTTTTATGTGGCAAGATTAAGAAAACAGTACTTTTGTTATTTAGGCAGCATTTGTGTGCTGGTTATAAAAGGAATGGAAATCATGCTTTAAATCCACTTTGTGCTTTTGTGTATTGGGAAGGCTGGTGAGATGGCTTAGTGTCGGAGTAAGCCTAACAACCTGAGTTCAGTCTTGGAACCCACATAGGGGTAGAAGGTAGAAGGAAGGAACTGTGCCCTCTGACCTCCACATGTGTGTGCCATAGCATGTACACACATCATACACACGCAACAATAATTTTTTTTAATTTAATTTATTTGTTTTTTATGTGTATGAATGTACTGTCTGCATGTAGGTTTGTGCACTCGTGTCGTGCGATGCCTCGGAAGTCATAAGAGGGTGTTGGATTCCCCTGGAACTGGAGTTAAAGATGGTTCTCAGCCGCCATGTGGGTTCTGGGGATCGAACCCGGGTCCTCTGCAAGAGCAGTCAGAGCTCTTAACCGCTAGGCCATCTCTCCAGCCCCAAATAAAAAAAAAAATTTTAAGAGATACTAAGAAACAATATGTAACAGTTCACAGTCCTATTAATTTCCTACTCTCCTTTTTAAATTTTTTTTTATTTATTATTTTTATGTGTATGAGTGTACTGTCTGCATGTAGGTTGGTGCACTGTGTCATGCAATGCCATGGAGGTCAGAAGAGGGCGTCGGATTCCCCTAGTACTGGAATTAAAGATGGTTCTTAGCCGCCATGTGGGTGCTGGGAATCAAACCCGGGTCCTCTGCAAGAGCAATCGGTGCTCTTAACCAATGAGCCATCTCTCCAGCCCCAGTTTTTCCTACTCTCTTTTACTTAATTGATACCAGGAAAATAAAATCACATCAGATTTTATTATTTTAATGAGGAAAAGCATAAGCAAATTAACAGCCATCTAACATGAAAGAAAATTACATTGGAAAGACTGATTTCTTTTCTTTTCTTTATTTTATTTTATTATTATTATTATTATTATTATTTTCGTCTTTTCAAGACAGGCTCTCCCTGTAGCCCCAGCTGTTCTGGAACTCACTCTGTAGACCAGGCTGGCCTTGAACTCAGAAAGATCCACCTGCCTCTGCCTCCCAAGTGCTAGGATTAAAGGCGTGCGCCACCACGCCTGGCTAATTTTCTGGTAGCGGCTTTAGCTGAGTAGTTCTTAAGTGTGTGTGTGGTGGTTGATGTGGGGTGTGTGTGTGTGCGTGTAGTGTGTGTGTGTGTGGTTGGTTAGAATATACTTTAGAATATTTCAAACATAAACCTCTGCTGTGTACTAAGGTTAAGTTTCAGTAGCTTGGAATGCCGTAAAAACGATCCTGCATTGAATTTCTAGCTATATAAACTGTACATCACAAATTAAATGCTTGTTATTAATACATGTTTTAAGGGTTCATTCCCAAAAACATTACTACATGTATATAATTATTGACCTCAGAAAGAAAGAGCAGTTATGTATAAGGTAAGTTAAAACTTGGAATCTGAGCGTGTGTTATCGGTGGGCACATGTCCTTAATCAATCACCAACACTTGGGGAGGCAGAGCAGGCGGATCTCTGTGAGTTAAGGCACCTGGTCACAGCAAGCTCCTGGATAGCTAGGACTAAAGAGACCCTGTCTCAAAAACTAACCAAAAAAGAACAAAAAAACAACAACAACAAAAAACTTGGAATCTGGAGTTAGATATTTAGAATCAAATCTTACCTCTACTATTAATAAACTCTGTTTGTTATCCTGGATATATTAACTTAACTTCAGTGCCTCAGTTCCCTTAATTGTAATATGAGAATAATCATAATAACCTATAAAAGGTTCACTATTCCTTATCTGAAATCTGAAGTGGCTCCAGAATCCAAAACACTTGAGAGATACTCAACCTGAAGTATCTGTATCATAATGATACTGAAAGGATTAAGTGAGTTCATGCTTATAAAGTGTACTTAACAGTATCAGAAGACAGGTGTTAGCATTGATATTACTATTGTTTTAACAAGTTATGCTAAAACCAAGTCAAGAAGCAAAAATAGAAATTAGTATATGTATAAAAATATGTTCTTACAGTGATTAATATTTGTGTTTAGTTTATCTAGCTGTTTTTTTTTTTTTTTGTTTTTTGAGACAGGGTTTCCCTGTAGCCCCAGCTGTGGCTTTGAACTTTCAGAGATCTGTCTGCCCCTGCCTCCTAAGTGCTTAAAGGCGTGCACCACCATGCCTGGCTACTTTTTAAATTTTTATTTCATATTTATGAGTGTTTTACCTGCATGCAAGTACAGAAGATGAGGGCCTGGTACCTACAAGGCCAAAAGAAAATGTGGGATCCCCTGGAACTAGAGTCAAGGACAGGTGTTAGCTACTGTGTGGGTGCTGGGAACTGAGTACGAGGCCTCTGCATGAGCAACCTAGTGCTCTTAACCACTTTGTCATCTCTCCAGCCCCTGATTAATGTTTGGAAACAGACATAAAAACAGCTGGCATGAGTTTTCAGTTCAATAGATAGGATAACTCATCAATTCATTTCGCGTCGTTTGTTTTTTGGTCTTTTTTTTTTTTTTTTTTTTTTTTTTTTGGTCTTTTGTTGAGACATGGGTCTCCTGTAGCCCCAGCTGTCCTGTGAACTTACTCTGCAGACTAGGCGGACTTGAACTCACAAAGATCCCAGCCTGCCTCTGCCTATCTTCTTCTTCTCTTAGGAGTATTAAAGGCGTGTCTACATGCACGGATCAAATTCATTTTCTTAGTCCTATTAATGGTATCTTTTTCTCATTTTGCTTTTGACTATTCAAGTTTTTTAAACCTAATGTTTATTCAAATTAGACTTCCTGTGAAAAACTAGGGTTACTTAGTAACCATGTTCCCTACAAAATTCATTTTATGAATTAAATGTTAAGCTTAATTTCTTTATTGGTAGTTGCCATTAGAATTGCACTATGATTTGAGGTATAGAGTGCAATATAAAGGCAAATTAGCGCCGGCGTGGTGGCCACGCCTTTAATCCTAGCATCGAGGCGAGGCAGGCAGGGATCTTGTGAGTTCAAGGCCAGCCTGGTCTACAGAGTGAGTTCCAGGACAGCTGGGCTACAGGCGGAGGACCCTGTCGCTCGAAAAGACAACAAAAAAAAAAAAAAAAGGCAAGATTAACCATGAAACAAGTCTGTTTTTTTGTTGTTGTTGTTGTTGTTGTTTTGTTTTTGGTATTTTTGGGGGGTCTTTTTGAGGCAGGGTCTCCCTGTAGCTCCAGCTGTCTTGGAACTTGCAATGTAGACCAGGCTGGCCTTGAATTCACAGGGATCCACCTGTCTCAGTCTCCTGAGTGCTGGAATTAAAGGCACATGTCCCTGGGCCTGGCAAAACAAGTCTGTTTTTTACCTCAACATAACAGGAATTCATATAATAATGTAAATCTCCTTAAGTGACATTACACCCAGTACCTGAACTCTTTTGTTTGTTTTTTGAGACAGGGTCTCCCCACGGCCCCAGCTGGATTGGAACTTGCTATGTAGATCAGGCTGGCCTTGAACTCAGAGATCTGCCTGCCTCTGCCTCCCAAGTTCTGGGATTAAAGATGTGCTCCACCATGCCCGGCTACATGAACTATTTAAGACTGGCCTTACCACTTACTGTCTGGCTGTGTCTTTAAATACAGAGAACACTCAAATTGATTTAAGTAAATTAGATTTTACACATTTAAGTAACTTTAGTTTTTTCTTTATTAATCCAAATATAGCTCGTGTCTGAACATGCCTTTGAAATTCCAGACAATGTTAGACCTGGACATCTTATTAAGGAACTTTCTAAAGTAATTCGAGCAATAGAGGTAAGAGTAGAAATAATCATGTGTCTGCTTGCCTTCTGCCTTGAGAAGCAAATGGATCTACCAACGTGCCATAAACATTTGAAAGCACTTACATACTTGAAGGAATGGAATGAGCTGAATTTTAGAAAAGCTTCAAATTTTTAGGCTTCTAATATGTTAAAGAGAAATTTAGAATATTGTAGTGAAATAATAAGGAAGCAAAAATATACCAGTTACTTTGAGTTCTTCAGGTTCCTCCAAAAGTTAAAACAAACATCATAATATGTTTAGATCCATGTAATTTTGTTTACCTAGAGATAAATACGTGTTAAGTAATTAAAGTGAATAATGCTAAGCGAACCTGGGTTGGAAAGAATATTAGGAGGTGAGTCCATTGGCTGAAAATGCTGGAGCAGCTGGCAAGTAAATTAGCCTGTGATAAAAACCTGTAACTAAGCATTTTAACTTACTAATTAGGAGGTGTTGGTATTGAAGTAAGAGGTTTTCATTAAAGTAGTTCATTTAAGAGGAAAATCAGTGGAAGAATGAGGGCCCACTGGTAATTTAACTTCTTACAATAAGACTCTGTTTATACTCAAGTTTTTTCTATTAAAATGTTATTGTAAAAAAAAAAGACTGTTTATAGAATGGAAAGAGATGACTATCTAAGAAGTACTCCCCCTGTAGTAAGCTGGGCATGATGATGCATGAACTGGAAAGCTAAGGCCTGGACCTGGGTTTGAGGGTAGCCTGAGCTACACAGAGAGATTCTACCTCAAAATAAATCAAAGATATTTATTCCCATACTATATTGAGGAGAGAGGGAATGAAGGAAAGGTGAGGCTTTGATTTAGTCTTTGTCTTTTAAAGGGTTAAATGGAATGGTTGGCAGTTATTGTCTTTTTTTTTTTTTTTTTGTCTTTTTGAGATAGGGTCTTCCTGTAGCCCCAGCTGCTCTGGAACTCGTTATGTAGACCAGGCTGCCCTTGAATTCACAGAGATCCTCCTGCTTCTGCCTCCCGAGTGCTGGGACTAAAGGTGTGTACCACCATGCCTGGTGCTTTTTTGTTTTTAAGAACATTTTTATAGTTATTTATCAGGTATGTGTATAAAACTTTTAAAACATACTCTGACTTTTTTTTTACTTTGATTCTTAAAGGAAGAAAATGGCAAACCAGTTAAATCTCAGGGAATTCCTACTGTGTGTCCAGTTTCACGAACCTCAAATGAAGCAACTTCCCCATATCATTCCCGGCGAAAGATGAGGAAACTTCGAGATCACAATGTCCGAACTCCTTCTAACCTAGACATCCTCGAGCTCCATACACGGGAGGTCCTCAAAAGATTAGAGATGTGTCCATGGGAAGAGGCAAGTATCATAGATTAGGATCAGAAAAAGAAAGGCCTTTTAAAGATAGTTAATACAACAGCCTGACTGTTAACTAGTTTTTACTCTAAGATGCATAGAGTTTACTAATAGTTTTGTCTCTGGCAGATCTTGAAGACTAGTCTTTGTAGCCATAAGTTTGGAGTTAGGCTGACTATATCTTACTCATTTGCTGATTGTTTCTTAAATATTTACCAAGTATCATGTACTCTCTGGGATCCGAGGAACATGCCAGAGCAAGCACTCAGTCCCTGTCCTCATGAAGCTTTTATCAAAGTTCAAGTTGAAAATAGAGACATAGATCTAAACAATATAATTTCAAGCTGGCATGGTGGCACATGCCTATAATCCCAGCTCTTGGGTGTCTGAGGCAAGGTGATTGCTGTCAGTTTGAGGCCTACCTGAGAGACACAGTAAGAGTCTCAAACAACAGCAACAGCAGCAGCAGCAACAAAATAAGTATAGTTTCAGGTGCTAAGTGTTCTGACGGAGCCTGAAATAGTAGGGCAGTAGGGAGATAGAGTGGCTGGCTGCTTGAGTCAGAGAACCTTTCAGGGTATTGGTGTTTGAACTAGTACTTAAATAACAGGAAGAAGTCAAATGAGTACACAGCTTCAAATTTGTATTGCATATTGCAAGCCATGTAGAAAGCCTACCTTGAACCAAGAGCAGAACAAGTCTGTTAGACTGGAAGATGATTAGAATGAATCCATTTATGTTAGAGAAGTCCTGGTGTACTGGACAGAGTGAGGAGATGTGGGGCATTAGCATATTTATTTATTTATTTATTTATTTATTTATTTGGTCTTTTCAAGACAGGATGATTAGAATGAATCCATTTATGTTAGAGAAGTCCTGGTGTACTGGACAGAGTGAGGAGATGTGGGGCATTAGCATATTTATTTATTTATTTATTTATTTATTTATTTATTTACTTAGTCTTTTCGAGACAGGATCTCCCTGTAGCCCCAGCTGTCCTAGAACTCACTCTGTAGACCAGGCTGGCCTTGAACTCACAAAGATCCGCCTGCCTCTGCCTCCCGAGTGCTAGGATTAAAGGCATGCACCACCAAGCCCGGGTTGCATTAGCACATTTATAAAACATGCTAATGAGCTTATGATAGGATTTGCCTAATCCATAATTTTACATCTCAAGTAGAAGATAAGACAGTAATAGAAAAATGAGTAAGGGGCTGGAGAGATGGCCTAGCGGTTAAGAGCGCCGACCGCTCTTGCAGAGGACCCGGGTTCGATCCCCAGCACCCACATGGCGGCCGAGAACCGCCTGAAACTCCAATTCCAGGAGAACTCCAGTTCCAGGGGAGTCCGACGCCCTCTTCTGACCTCCGCGGCATTGCACGTCACGGGTGCACAGACTTGCATGCAGAAATACATTCATACACATACAGAAATAAATAAAATTAATAAAAAAAAGAAAAAAAAAGAAAAATGGTAAAATAGAGTAGTTTTCTGGCTTTAAATAGATGAAGTTTATATATATTTTAAATTTGATAACATGTTTTTAAAGATTATTTGGTTCTAACTATTTAACCCATAGTTATATTGGTAGGAGTATTATGAAAGTTCTATTTATTAAATGAAAAATTGAAAATTGTCTCAAAAAGGAAATCTTTTATACATTAAAAATGAAACAAAACAGCTGCCATTGTCTCTTTCTGTCACTAGGTTTGAGCCTAGTGGTGGCAGTGTGGCTGCTGACAGTGCCTGGTAGGAAGGTATGCCATCAGGGTTAGGGTGAGTAGGAAGTCCCCATAAGATGTGCATCAGGAAGAAACAGCAGAGGAATATGAAATGCCTAATGTTGTACCACTTGAGCTCTTCAGCTTTTGCAAGAATGGCCTATGTTTGGATTTGCTTTATGCAGATGTTGCATTCTACATTAAAAAATGTATTATATTGTTAATGGTCCTGTGGGAAAGTGAGCCATTCTTATGCTTTGGGACTACTGAGTTTTCCCCAAGCCTAGGTGGTTATCGATCCCTCTGCAGTGCAGGGCCATGCAAAGAGGGACAGTATGCAGTCTTTGAGCAGACCTGCTTGAAAGTGGAGGTTAAGTCAGTTCTGCTTTATACTTTAAGGACATCTTGAGCTCTAAACTGAATGGAAAATTCAACAAACATCTCCAGCCATCTTCCACGGTACCTGAGTGGAGAGCAAAAGATAATGATCTACGATTACTTCTGACAAATGGAAGAATAATTAAGTATGTAAAGTAGATCAAAGTATCAGAATAATTTTTTGTGGATTCCCTTTCCCTTTGTTCATGTAATCCCTAGTCCATATTATTATGGGTCTCAATTCTCTACTGGGTCTGAATGGAGGGGAAGGACATAAGAGAACTTTGCACTACTTCTGACTCATTTACTTTTCTTCCATGGTACAGAGATGAAAGACAACCCTTTGCAGATCGGAGTCTTTATACAGTAGATAGTGAAAATGAAGAGGACAAGAGACCAACAAAGGCAGTAAACAGGAACATAGAAGAGAGTTCAGGAAGAGAGGGGACAGAAAGCAAAGAATCTCGAAAAACCACTTAACAGTAATATTTGTTTTAATGGTCATTTCAAAGGTTGTTCTTTGCTTATGTGTATAATAATGTGTTGGAAAATCTGAAGTATGTTTGAGTAGTTCATTGATCAGGGAGGTGTTGGATGTGAATGCCAAGTGAGGTGTAGTAAACGGGGATAGATTACCAATGAAGGGCTGCATGAGGGTCAGGGAGACCCTGTTCTACTCACTGTTTTTAAAGTAATTTAAAAACTCGGGGCTGGAGAGATGGCTAGCGTTTAAGAGCGCTGACCGCTCCTACAGACCTCGGGTTCGATCCCCCAACCACATGGCGGCCAGAACCCCAGGAGAACTCCAATTCAGGAGAACTCCAGCTCAGGGGAATCTGAGACCCTCTTCTGACCTCCGTGGATTGCACGACACGGGTGCACAGACCTGCATGCAGAAGGAATCGGTTCGAATATGTTGAGTATGCACACATGATGTTAGCTTAACTATTTATTTTATTTGTTTTTTTATTATTAAAGAAATAAGAAAAAAAATAAAGATTATCATAATATCTGAGTATTGTATAGATTACAAATGTCTATTGATTAAATATCCTTAAACATAAATAATATGTAATATTATGATTAATAAAATAAATATCTCATTTTTTGTCAGGCTTATGTGTGCATTGAGATTGGCCGCCAAATGAGTCTTTCTCAATGTCCTATGGGCGAAGGATGAGCAGGAAGCAGGTACTTCTAAGCTGGTAGTTTAGGCGCACAACTTGTCACGTAACTAGGAGCTGCAGGCAGATTGGGTGAGTGATCTAGGAGACGCTTGTCTCAAAAACCTGAACTGATATAGGAAACGAGAATACCTAGTTTTAGATCAGGTCTCGGCGGAGAGATTGGATCACCACGGGTTAATGATTGCAGGAGTTGGACAGGGATCTCGTACAACAGAGGTATCCTGGGTCTGAATATGCGCAGCGAGGTTCGCGGAGCTGCTTACTCATATCCATAGACCTGCGTGGAACTCCAGTTCTCTCAAAGTGGGATCGTTGACTAGTCTTTGTTCTGAACGCTCTGCTGGCCATTGCAATTTGACGACTGAGTAACGCCATTGAGTACATAAAAAAGTAGTAGCCGTTAATCAAACTAAAAGTAACTACATCTACGATAAACGAAAAAAGGAGGGTATACATAAAAATAATTATGACAAAAATACCCTATTATGTTTGTCGTGGCTTTACTGGGCGTCCATGATGATTATTACTGATGATTTAATCATTGTACCTTATTCGTGTCCAATCTCCCATCACATCTTTGGCTATAAAATGTATTAGAACTGGTTATTCAGAGCAATAAGAGACAGTTTTTACATGCTGGAATATACTTTAATACCATCGCGGCTTTTCAAGGCTAGTTGATAGTATAAGAAGTTGATTGTTAACTATGATTAGGCCACCAATTGCAAGAGGCCTGCTTTCTGGTTAATTGGTGTGATATAGTGAATGTACGTGAGACTGACTCTGTAATACCATGAACTCTAGCACCTTTCTCGTTGTAAGCTTTTTAACAAAGTCTTTAATCTTTCAATAGATATTACTTTTCACTGGACTTTATAAAGTACTGGTTGCTATGTTTAATAATAATAGGGCTTGGGTAGATGGATCAGGGTTTTAGATGAGGTCGAGCCACTGTTGTCGAGTGATCTGGAGTTTTCGATCCTAGTCTTACCACACTTAGGCGATCCCGATGATAATCTGAAAACGTTCCGAGTTGTCCAGTGAAAGTAAGGTCGCTTAGTCTTTCTCAGGGAATCCGAGAACCTCTCTTCTGACCCTGTTGCACATTGACGAACTAACTGGATGTCTACATGTACTAGCGCGCAGTACGAGATTCAGAAATTCACTTGACTATCATTACATAATAATAAGATAATGATATTAAAATAAAATTAAAATTCGTTATTTTATTTCTTTGAATAAAATAATCTGTGTCAACATAGGTGAAACTTCATTAAAATCTACCTTTTACATATCTTACAGGTTACCACTAGTCCAAGTAAAGCTTGGGTCCATGGATTCTATAGTTTGGATAACGTGTTCTTCGTGGCACTATTCAAGCAGAGCAGTGTAATACTGAAATCTGATGGCATTCACATTATATGCATGTGCTATGTGCGTTGTATGAGCGGATGTGCAAGTCGATTAGAGGCCAGATTTAATAAACTGGTTGAATGTCATCAGGCTGTGTGAATGTATTTGAGGATTAAGAGTTGCCTTTTTGTTCCCAAGGTGAAATATGAATATTCATAATGGCAAATGGAAAAGTCTAAAATAGGATACGCCAATAGTGTTTGTCTAATAAGCTCTTTTTCTGAAAAGAAATAATTACAGAACATTTTGAAGAATTTTGTTATCTCAATCTAACAAGGTAGTAGTTGAGTCAAGACTAGGGAGAAATGACTTGGCATGAGAACCAAATGATGGTACAAATAAAAAGAGAAGGGGTGGGGAGCAGGTTGGTGAGTGGAGGAGGGTTATAATTGTAAACGGGTAATGACTGTTCAGAAGATCTGTCTTTTCGAGTGCGTACCCAAAATTTTCTTAATGATTCTCCATCCTTTGTTCTTCACACGGCATTCTTATACAGAGTGTAAGTCAAAGAGTCTCAAGACTAAGATCCTTCAGAAATTCCTGCATTTTCTTTTATTATAAGTAACTGAACGAGCAACTGCACTGTATGCTTCTTGCAAGACTAGAAATCTCATGTAGTCATTGATGAGGATAGATAACAACATATATTGCTTCCCTGGGAGGAGGAGGGCTAACTCATCACGGGAACCTGTGTAGCTCGGGCGTCTCCAAATTCCCTGTGCGAGCGTTGCTCTCATTAGTATCTGTTTGTATCTTTCTGGAAAGGTGGAGGAGAGTTTTCTTTTGCTTTAAATGTTGCTAGTGTGGAGATTCTCATAAATCTGTCAATAGGCTCTAATTATGCGGTGTTGTTTTATAACCTTCATGTGTTTATTATCTCGAGTAGACGAATGATGCTAAATGTGTACTAGAAGATTACTATTCAAAATTTTATTTTGATGTTCAACACAACTTTAGTACAGGAAAGTTATACTTAGATAGGATCTCATGTTAAAGATTTGTCGAACTTTTGGCGGTGCGATGAATTGGCTTTTCAGTTGTTTAGATGACTTAGAGTAGACTTCTTCTTTTTGAGAAAGAGATTGACTGAATAGTGTATTGATAATATATAGTGCACAACGTACTGGTAGCTAATATGAAATATAGATTATCATTGTGAACTTGGGGTTATGATAAGTAGCTTTGAGATGAGCAATAGGTTGTTGATGATGCACATTTAAAGTGATGTATAATCTACAATTATATAGATTACTAAATAGTAATTCTCAATGGGTAGTATAAGAGGGCTCAGGATAATGACAGTACCGTGGTTAATTTTCTTACTTGATTTTAAAATTCTATTTTAGAAAGTCCAGCTTGGGCATAATTATCAGGTAGACCTGTTTTAATCAGGAATAATATATTGTCTGGGAGTAAAAAAACTGTCTTAGACTCCTGAGGAACTGGTTGTGATTAAAGTCTTTCAATCAGTCGTATCAGTCAGCTTTGGATTTTGTTGAGGATTAGTGCATTATCTATCCTGCAGAATAAGAGTTTTATCAGTAATGAAGTCTGGTAAAGTTTCAGTGTGATGAAAGAGAAAGATATATACTAAAATCAGAGACGTGTTTACTTAGGAGGAATGCTGATATCTAGGAATAGCAGATGGGAGAGGGTGACTCCTCACCGAGGTACTAGATGAGCTGAGCCCATAAAAGGAGCGGCTCTTTTAGAAGTGAAATCGGCTTCTTGTTAGACCCGTTCAAGAGTTAAAAGGCTTGTAAAAAAAACGTTTCATATTGTACCTGGTAAGTGCTTCCATAAAAACATCTTTCATTGCGAGTTTTATCTTTTACCTCTGAAGAATGTTTTAATACACTTCATGAGGGATATAATCATCAAAGATATTAAAAACTAGCAATGTTTTTCTTCATTTAGGAGAATTGTGTTATATCCTATGGCCCATCACCGATCGAGCAGAGAGAGTATTGAAGGATGGTGGACAGACTGCTTTATATAATTCTCAGTCACGGTCATCCGGAGGCAAGAGGAAGCGGATCGTTTTTTCTGGTGCATTACGGTTGCACTATCAAAGGCGCACCCCTAGTGCTATTGTTAGCAATAGGACGTTGAGTTTCATACGATGAAAGGCACAGTGTATCTGCGTGTAAGGAGTCTCTTCAACGTCGAGTAAGAAACTACAAGCATGATGAGCATAATCACTATTGAACTGAGAGAACTAATGATTAGACTAGTATGATTATTGTCCGTAATGGCTTATATCAACACCAGTGGGAAAAAAAAAGTAGTAAATAATAATGCTATACATAACTGGATTCATTTCATTACATGTCTGTTAATTGAATGGAACACATCATCACTATTATTAATAAAGTATGTATGAAAGCGTATGAAAAATGAAATAAATCTACTCATAATTTTGTCCAAAGTCTTCTGGTTATATTAAAATAAAATATTGAGGATTTTATTGAGGGGGTTTTGCTTGGGTCCAGTTGAGGTTAGAGACTTATATGAATGAAGGACTGTTCATGTAAGAAGTAGATTGTAAGGGGCTGGAGAGATGCTGCATGGTGTAAGAGACGGTACTCTGCTGCTATGAAGTGACAGGGTTCAATGTTTCCAGACCTACATGGTAGCTAACTAACCATTGAAACTCCCAGTTCACAGATGGATCCAAAAATGCTCTTCTAACTCTGACTAGCATTGCACTGGACGGGCACATAACCTACATGTAGACAATTTACACTTATACACATAAATAAAAAATAAAATAGATAGAAAAAATTAGTTTAAGAAAACTTGACACCCACACCAAAAGAAATCACAATAGTGCTGCCGGCATTAAATGTAAGCATAAGAATTTAAAATCATGTGGGGCTGGAGAGAGAGGCCAGCGGATTAAAGCACCGACTTCGTCTTGCAGAGGACCGGTCGATCCCCCAGCCCACCACATGGCGCTGAGAACCACTTTAACTCCAGTTCCAGGGAACTCTGACACGCTCTTCCTGACCTCTGGACATTGCACGACACGCTTAGCCACAAACTGCTGCAGACAGTACATTCAACACATTATAATATAATTAAATAATAAAAAAAAAATAAAAATTTTTTTAAAAAAGCAAAAGAAATGGGTTAGTGCATGTGGCTTAGTCAGTTAAGGCACTTGCTGCCAAGGCCTAAGAACCTGGAGCTGATCCAGGAGCCAACATGTAGTAAGAGAGGAAACTGATCCCCCAAAGTTGTTCCTGATCTCACATGTGCAAGTGGATGCACACGACCGTATACAAACACACCACACAAAAAAATGAGAAAAAACTTACAGATTAAATTACATTGGATTGAAATTGGGTTCACTGGCATAAATTCTACTCTATTGCCCTTGCAAAGATAGTATCCATTTCCCCCTTCACTAATAGTATGGTTGATCAGATGGAAGGAATGGTGTTTTGGTATTGTCTAAATCGTCTGCTAAATCAGTCCATTTTTCCTTTTAAGAGATGAAAAACTGTAGCCTGGGCGTGGGCGCAGGCCTTTACATCCTAGACTTGGGTGCAGCCCAGAGGCAGGCGGATTCTTTGTGGTTAAAGGTTCAGCGGTCTTACAGAGTGAGTTCAGGACAGGCTGGTGCTACAAGAGAGCAGCCGTCCTGAAAAAAAGAAGAGACAAAACAAGTTTTGCAATGCTTTCTCTTAAAAAAAGGAGGCATTAGAATAAGAGCAGACCATTAACATCCTAGTGATGCACCTAGTGTTTCTTCTCGTGCCTTCAAGAAAACATTTGTTTCCCAAGCGGGGAGGGGGGCCGCACGGGCATCGACTTGGAACAGTTATGTTCAGTCCTGAATATGGGTCAGTTATGCACCAGGACATGACTCATTTGAGTATTCTTGGAAGTGCATTTACTAATGGGAGACCCATTCTACACAAAAAGGAATATGTCTTAGCTGTTCATTTTAACTTGCATATTTAACAATATTACAGTATTAGATCTGTGGAATGGAACAAAGAGCCATCTGATCCAAAGTTTTTTTCCATATTTTATAAGAGCCAAGACTGGAGTTTGGAAGCTAAATAACTTGCCTAAAGTTGTGGTGGTACTGGCAGAAACTCAAATTTAAATCCGAGTTGTCTGCTTCCTGTGCTCCATTTTGCCTTCCTGTGATCAGTATATTGCATTTGGTTTTACATCAATAGCACATGACTGTAGTATTTGGCTATAGGTCTCTCAAAACACAAAACCTATGATATAAAGTTAAATGTGCTGCTAGGTGTTTTTTGTTTGTTTTTTGTTTTGTTGATTTATTTGAGAAAAGCTGAAAGGAAATAGAGTAAAGAACTAGTTATTACTAATAAAATGTTCAACATAAATTGCTTTTAATTATATATGCTAGGCCAGTTTTGTTCTTTAAGATGAAGTCTGTACAAAGATAATTTGATTAAAACTTCTCTGTAGGGTATGATGTTAAAACTGAAGATCAAGATTTGAGGACCCCTTCCTGGACTAAACAATTTGATAGAACTTCCAGATTTAACCCTCAGGTATATTCAAAAGTTGAACTATTAAGAAATTTGTAGAATGTTCAATTTTGTTTTAATTCCTTTAAAAAAGTTCGTTTGTCTACTCAATTCCTGTTTCTTTTAACATGGTCACAACCTTCTCAGCTAACTTCAGAATCATCAGTCAGTAACATTTATTTTTCCTTAGAAATTGATTCAGTAATCTTAGACTGATAAGGGGCTGGGTGTGGTGCCTTTGTCCCAGCACTCTGACAGGTAGAAGCAGGAGATCTCATGTAATTTCAAGCCCGCTTTCTGAATCAGTCACAGCAACCCAAGTCCGCAAGATGATAGTGAGACCCTGTCCAAACAACAAACAAACAAACAAACCAAACAAACAAACCGGCCAGGGTGGGTGGCACTTTATTCCCAGCACTCAGAGGGCGAGGCAGGCAGATCTCTGTGAGTCCAAGCCAGCCTGGTCTCATAGCGAGATTCCAAGCGCAGCCTGGGGCTACAGGGCGTCTTCAAAAATCGACAAATAATATACAAATCAACCCAAACAAAGAAAAGATATGCACAGGATGTTAATTAAAATAAAAACCCAAACTTGGGTTCCAAAACCTTGGAATTTTTCTAGAAACCAAATATAGTTTCGTAGAGAACTTGTATGATTAATTTAAAAAAAGTATACAGGGCTTGCCAAGGCTTCAGATGTAAGGACTGCCAACCAACCTGATGACCTGAGTTCAATTCCCAGGACCAAAGAAGTGAAGGAAGAGAAATGACTCCCAAAGTTGTCTCTGACTCCACATTGAGGCATGACTCAGAACATATAAAAAAAAAAAAAAATGAATAAAATAAAATACTTTTTAAAACAAATTTATTTATTTATTTAATTATTTATTTATTTCATTATTATTTTTTGTCTTTTTGAAAGGTACCTTTAGTCCCACCATCCTGGAGTGCTCTGTAGACCAGGCTGGCCTTGACTCAATTACAGAGATCATCATTGCCTCTGCCATTTTGAGTGCTTGTGATTAAAGGTCTTGCCACCATGCCCAGTCCCTTTTTTTTTTTAAACAAACAGATAGTGCATTACAATTGAATAATAGAAAATTGTGGTAAGGTAAGGAATATTGGCTCCATTGCTCCTATGTTCATTTCCCTCTGTGTCGTGGGGTGGCAGAGCACCTCTACTTGCTTAAAATAGATCTTTTTCTTCTTCTCTCGAAAGGGTCTCCTTATAGCCCCTAGCTGGCCGGAACTCACAAATCTGCTTGCCTCTGCCCCCACTATTAGATCAAACGGTTGTGCTCACCCGCCAGCTTAAAGAGGTCTTACCACCATGTGGGTAACTGGAATCGAACCTGTCCTCATCAAGACAGTCAAAGCCATCTCTCCGCACGATCTTTCTTTCTCGTTTCTTTTTTTTTTATTTTTTTTTAAATTTTATTTTCCGTCATGTGTACTCATACTGTACTCTGCACTAGCCGGGTCTGTGCACCCGTGTCGTGCAATGCCGCGACGGTAGAAGAGGGCCGGATTCCCCTGGAACGATTCTCCTGGAATTCGAGTTTCAGAAGGTCTTAGCACCGCACATTGGGTCTGGGATTGAACCGGTCTCTTAAGAGCGGTCGGCGTCTTTAACCTCTAGGCCATCTTCCAGTTTGCCCCCAGCCCAGGACTCTGGTCTCTATTTTTACTTAATATACACATACTAAAANATAACATCTCCTAACACTATAAAATTTTCACTATTCCTTATCTGAAATCTGAAGTTGGCTCCAGTAATCCAAACACACTTGAAGAGATACGTTCAACCTGAACGTCCTCTGTATCTACTGATTACTGAAAGGATTTAAGTGATGCTTCATGCTTAAAAGCTGTACTTAAACAGTATCAGAAGACACAGGTGTTAGCAATGGGATATTCATTTGACTACTTCTATACCTATCTGCTCGTTTCCCCTTTTAACAAGTTTTAACTGCTAATAACCAAGTCAAGAAGCAAAAATAGCATCCTAATTAGTATTATGTACTAAAAATATGTTATGACAGTGATTAATATTTGTTCTAGTGTCTAGCTTTGTTTTTGTTTTTTTTTTGTTCGTCCTTTTGCTAGGGCAGCCATTTCCCGTCAGCCCACAGGCTGTGGCGTTGACACGGTCAGAGATCGTCTGTGCCATGCTTCCAAGCTGCTCTCCTACAGTGCTTTAAAAGGCGTCCACCAACTCACTGCCTGGCTACTTAATTTTTAAATTTTTACATTTAATTCATATTTATGAGTGGTTTACCTGCATGCGCAATTACAGAAAGCATGAGGCCCACGCCTGGTACCTACAAGGCAACAGAAAAAATAGGTTGGATCCTAGGCTACTGCCTGGAACCTATCGTACGTCCCAAAGGACAGGTGTTAGCTTGTGTGGGTGCTGGAACTGAGTCCACGCCATGCGCCCCTCTGCCCATGCAGCAAACATATGCTCTTACACTATGTCATCTCTCCCAGCCCCCTGAAATCAGCTCCCCTGATCTGATACGTTTGGCAGAACGAGAGTACTAACCCTAAAAACAGCCCCGGCGATGAGTTTTCAGTTCATATGATCAGGATAACTCATCAATTCATTTCGCGTCTTTGTTTTTTGGTTTTTTTTTTCTTTTGTTTTTTTTTTTTTTTTGGTCTTTTTGAGAAAAGGGTCTCCCTGTAGCCCCAGCTGTCCTGGAACTTACTCTGGAGACCAGGCTGGACTTGACCTCTCACAAAGAATCCCGCCTGCCTCTGCCTCTTTCCTCCTCCAGCCTCTTCTCAGGACTAATAAGGCCGTGCTACCACCATGCCGGATCAACATTCATTTTCTTGTCCTCTCTTAATGGTATTCTTTTTCTCATTTTGCTTTTGACTATTAAGTTTTTTAACCTATGTTTATTCAAATTAGACTTCCTGTGAAAAACTAGGGTTACTTAGTACCATTGTTCCCTACAAAATTCTTATGAATTAAATGTTAAGCTTAATTTCTTTATTGGTAGTTGCCATTAGAATTGCACTATGATTTGAGGTATAGAGTGAATATCAAATATAAAGGCAGATTACCGGCCGTCGGTGGCCACGCCTTTAATCCTAGCCTCAGGAGGCAGAGGCAGGCGAGATATTCTTTGTGAGTTCAAGGCCCAGCCTGGTCTACAGAGTGAGTTCCAGGACAGCTGGGCTACAGGGGAGACCCTGTCTCGAAAAACACGAAAAAGAATACCTCCCCCCCCCCCCTCTCCCTCCCCCCCCCCCCCCCCCCTCCGCTCCATACTAAGATAAACAAAAACACAAACAAAAACAAACGGCAAGATTAACCATGAAACAAGTCTGTTTTTTTTGTTCTAGTTGTTGTTTGTTGTTGTTTTGGTTTTTGTGTGTTTTCTTGACAGGGCTCACGTAGCTAGCCGGTCTTACCTAGGACAGCGTGCCCACACTGTTGGACTGCTATGTAGCCAGGCTGGCCTTGAATTCACCGAGGGATCCCGAATGTCTCTCACGTCTCCAGTTCTGGAAAAAATTACGCACCCCTAATAATATTGGCCTTACCACTTCATCTGGTTTTTTAAATTACAAAGGAACCATGTCCGGGATTCCTGGCAAAACAAGTCTGTTTTTTACCTCACATAACAGGATTCATATAAAAGTAAATCTCCTTAAGTGACATTACACCCAGTACCTGAACTCTTTTTTTGTTTTTTGAGACCGGTCTCCCCCGGCCCCAGCTGGTTGGAATTGCTATTAGATCAGGCTGGCCTTGACTCAGAGATCTGCCTGCCTCTGCCTCCAGTTTCTGATTAAAGGTGCTCCCCCAGCCCGGCCTACCATGAACTATTAAGATCTGCTACCATACTGTTGCTGTTCTTTAACAATAAGAGAGACATCTCAATGATTTAAGTAAATTAAATTTCCTTTTAAGTAACTTATTTTTTCTTTATAATCCAAATATCAGCTCGTGTCTTAGAACATGCCTTTGAAATTCCAGACATTTGACTGGACTCTTATTAAGGAACTTTCTAAAGTAATTCGAGCAATAGAGGTAAGAGTAGAAATAATCATGTGTCTGCTTGCCTTCTGCCTTGAGAAGCAAATGGATCTACCAACGTGCCATAAACATTTGAAAGCACTTACATACTTGAAGGAATGGAATGAGCTGAATTTTAGAAAAGCTTCAAATTTTTAGGCTTCTAATATGTTAAAGAGAAATTTAGAATATTGTAGTGAAATAATAAGGAAGCAAAAATATACCAGTTACTTTGAGTTCTTCAGGTTCCTCCACAAAGTTAAACAAACATCATAATATGTTTAGATCCATGTAATTTGTTTACCTAGAGATAAATACGTGTTAAGTAATTAAAGTGAATAATGCTAAGCGAACCTGGGTTGGGAAAGAATATTAGGAGGTGAGTCCATTGGCTTGAAAAATGCTAGGAGCAGCTGGCAAGTAAATTAGCCTGTGATAAAAACCTGTAACTAAGCATTTTAACTTACTAATTAGGAGGTGTTGGTATTGAAGTAAGAGGTTTTCAGTTAAAGTAGTTCATTTTAAGAGGAAAATCAGTGGAAAGAATGAGAGCCCACTTGGTAATTTAACTTCTTACAATAAGACCTCTGTTTTTATACTCAAGTTTTTTCTATTAAAATGTTATTGTAAAAAAAAAAGATATAAACTTTTATAGAATGGAAGAGATGACTATCTAAGAAGTACTCCCCCTTGTGTATAGCTGGGCATATGATGATGCATGAACTGGAAAGCTAAGGACGCTGGACCTGGGTTTGAGGGTAGCCTGAAGCTACACAGAGATTCTACCTCAAAATAAAATCCAAAGATATTTATTCCATACGTATATTAGAGGGAGAAGAGGGATGAGTGAAGGAAAGGTGAGGCTTATATTTAGTCTTTGTCTTTTAAAGGGTTAAATGGAATGGTTGGCAGTTATTGTCTTTTGTTTTTTTTTTTTTTTCTTTTTTGAGATAGGGTCTTCCTGTAGCCCCAGCTGTCGGTGGAACTCGTTATGTAGACAGGCTGCCCTTGATTCCACAGAGATTCCTCGCTCTTCTGCCTCCCGAGTGCTGGACTAAAGGTGTGTACCACCATGCCTGGTGCTTTTTTTTTTTTTTGTTTTAGACATTTTTAAGCTTATTCAGTATGTTATAAACTTTTAAAACATACTTGACTTTTTTTTTCTTTGATTCTTAAAGGAAGAAAATGGCAAACCAGTTAAATCTCAGGGAATTCCTACTGTGTGTCCAGTTTCACGAACCTCAAATGAAGCAACTTCCCCATATCATTCCCGGCGAAAGATGAGGAAACTTCGAGATCACAATGTCCGAACTCCTTCTAACCTAGACATCCTCGAGCTCCATACACGGGAGGTCCTCAAAAGATTAGAGATGTGTCCATGGGAAGAGGCAAGTATCATAGATTAGGATCAGAAAAAGAAAGGCCTTTTAAAGATAGTTAATACAACAGCCTGACTGTTAACTAGTTTTTACTCTAAGAAGCATAGAGTTTACTAATAGTTTTGTCTCTGGCAGATCTTGAAGACTAGTCTTTGTAGCCATAAGTTTTGGAGTTAGGCTGACTATATCTTACTCATTTTGTTCTGATTTTTCTTTTTCTTTTCTTTTCTTTTCTTTTTCTTTTTTTTTTTGGTCTTTTTGAGACAGGGTCTCCCTGTAGCCCCAGCTGTCCTGGAAATCATCTGTAGACCAGGCTGGCCTGAACCCAACAAAGAAATCTGCTGCCTGCCTCTGCTCCAAGTGCTAGGCTTAAAGCGTGTACCACCACGCTGGCTGCTGATTGTTTCTTAAATATTTACCAAGTATCATGTACTCTCTGGGATCCGAGGAACATGCCAGAGCAAGCACTCAGTCCCTGTCCTCATGAAGCTTTTATCAAAGTTCAAGTTGAAAATAGAGACATAGATCTAAACAATATAATTTCAAGCTGGCATGTGGCACATGCCTATAATCCCAGCTCTTGGGTGTCTGAGGCAGGTGAATTGCTGTCAGTTTGAGCGCTACCTGAGAGACACAGTAAGAGTCTCAAACAACAGCAACAGCAGCAGCAGCAACAAAATAAGTATAGTTTCAGGTGCTAAGTGTTCTGACGGAGCCTGAAATAGTAGGGCAGTAGGGAGATAGAGTGGCTGGCTGCTTGAGTCAGAGAACCTTTCAGGGTATTGGTGTTTGAACTAGTACTTAAATAACAGGAAGAAGTCAAATGAGTACACAGCTTCAAATTTGTATTGCATATTGCAAGCCATGTAGAAAGCCTACCTTGAACCAAGAGCAGAACAAGTCTGTTAGACTGGAAGATGATTAGAATGAATCCATTTATGTTAGAGAAGTCCTGGTGTACTGGACAGAGTGAGGAGATGTGGGGCATTAGCATATTTATTTTTATTTATTTATTAATTTATTTATTTGGTTTTTCAAGACAGGATGGATTAGAATGAATCCATTTATGTTAGAGAAGTCCTGGTGTACTGGACAGAGTGAGGAGATGTGGGGCATTAGCATATTTATTTATTTATTTATTTATTTATTTATTTATTTATCTTATCTTTTCGAGCAGGATCTCCCTGTAGCCCCAAGCTGTCCTAGAACTCACTCTGTAGACCAGGCTGGCCTTGACTCACAAAGATCCGCCTGCTCTGCCTCCCGAGTGCTAGGATTAAAGGCATGCCCACCAAGCCCGCGGTTGCATAGCACATTTATAAAACATGCTAATGAGCTATGATAGGATTTGCCTAATCCATAATTTACATCTCAAGTAGAAGATAAGACAGTAATAGAAAAATGAGTAAGGGGCTGGGAGATGGCTAGCGGTAAGGCGCCGACCGCTCTTGCAGAGGGCCCGGGGTCGATCCCAGCACCCACATGGCGGTTTTCTCAGCCGAGAACCGCCTGAAACTCCAATTCCAGGAGAACTCCAGTTCCAGGGGATTCCGACACCCTCTTCTGACCTCTGCGGCGTTGCACGACACAGGTGCACAAACTTGCATGCAGACAATACATTCATACACATACAGAAATAAATAAAATTAATGAAAAAAAAGAAAAATGAGTAAAATAGAGGTATTTCTGGCTTTAAATAGATGAAGTTTATATTATATTTTAAATTTGATAACATGTTTTTAAAGATTATTTGGTTCTAACTATTTAACCCATAGTTATATTGGTAAGAGTATTATGAAAGTTCTATTTATTAAATGAAAAATTGAAAATTGTCTCAAAAAGGAAATCTTTTATACATTAAAAACAAATGAACAAAACAGCTGCCATTGTCTCTTTCTGTCACTAGGTTTGAGCCTAGTGGTGGCAGTGTGGCTGCTGACAGTGCCTGGTAGGAAGGTATGCCATCAGGGTTAGGGTGAGTAGGAAGTCCCCATAAGATGTGCATCAGGAAGAAACAGCAGAGGAATATGAAATGCCTAATGTTGTACCACTTGAGCTCTTCAGCTTTTGCAAGAATGGCCTATGTTTGGATTTGCTTTATGCAGATGTTGCATTCTACATTAAAAAATGTATTATATTGTTAATGGTCCTGTGGGAAAGTGAGCCATTCTTATGCTTTGGGACTACTGAGTTTTCCCCAAGCCTAGGTGGTTATCGATCCCTCTGCAGTGCAGGGCCATGCAAAGAGGGACAGTATGCAGTCTTTGAGCAGACCTGCTTGAAAGTGGAGGTTAAGTCAGTTCTGCTTTATACTTTAAGGACATCTTGAGCTCTAAACTGAATGGAAAATTCAACAAACATCTCCAGCCATCTTCCACGGTACCTGAGTGGAGAGCAAAAGATAATGATCTACGATTACTTCTGACAAATGGAAGAATAATTAAGTATGTAAAGTAGATCAAAGTATCAGAATAATTTTTTGTGGATTCCCTTTCCCTTTGTTCATGTAATCCCTAGTCCATATTATTATGGGTCTCAATTCTCTACTGGGTCTGAATGGAGGGGAAGGACATAAGAGAACTTTGCACTACTTCTGACTCATTTACTTTTCTTCCATGGTACAGAGATGAAAGACAACCCTTTGCAGATCGGAGTCTTTATACAGTAGATAGTGAAAATGAAGAGGACAAGAGACCAACAAAGGCAGTAAACAGGAACATAGAAGAGAGTTCAGGAAGAGAGGGGACAGAAAGCAAAGAATCTCGAAAACCACTTAACAGTATGTTTGTTTTAATGGTCATTTCAAAGGTCTGTTCTTTGCTTATGTGTATAATAATGTGTTGGAAAATCTGAAGTATGTTTGAGTAGTTCATTGATCAGGGAGGTGTTGGATGTGAATGCCAAGTGAGGTGTAGTAAACGGGGATAGATTACCAATGAAGGGCTGCATGAGGGTCAGGGAGACCCTGTTCTACTCACTGTTTTTAAAGTAATTTAAAAACTCGGGGCTGGAGAGATGGGCTAGCGGTTAAGAGCGCCGACCGCTCCTACAGAGGACCCGGGTTCGATCCCCAGCACCCACATGGCGGCCGAGAGCCGTCTGAAACTCCAATTCCAGGAGAACTCCAGCTCCAGGGGAATCTGAGACCCTCTTCTGACCTCCGTGGCATTGCACGACACGGGTGCACAGACCTGCATGCAGACAGTACATTGATACACATACAGAAATAAAATAAAAAAAATAAAAATAAAAAAAAACAAACAGAAAAATCCTTAAAAAAAAAAATAAATAAATAAAATAAAAACTCATGCACTGGCCATGATGGCGCACACCTTTAATCCCAGTGCTAAGGAGGCAGAAGCAGGTGTATCTCTGTGAGTTTAGGGCCAGCCTGGTCTATATAGCGAGCTCCAGGCCAGCTGGGGATACAGGGAGACCCTTGTCTCAAAAAACAAAACGAAACGAAACAAAACCCTCATGCTTTTGGGGCTGGAGAGATGGCTCCACGGTTAATAGCACTGACTACTCTTGCAGAGGACCTGGGTTCAATTCCCAGCACCCACATGGCAGCTATCAACTGTCGGTAGCTCCAGTTCCAGGGGGATCTGATATCTTTTTCTGACCTCTGCTGGCATTGCATGACACGAGTACACTTACATAAAAGTAGGCGATAAAGTAAACATTCACATAAAGAAAAAGAATAAAAAAATAAAACAAAAACCCCTTATACTTTCTGGCCTTTACTCTCCCAGATGAGTTTCAAGTTTAATGTTATTTCACTCATGGCTTTTGCTAACATGTATATGGTTTTCAGAAATAAGAGACATTCAGTTGGTTCATATCCAGCTAGTTGGAATCTAAGTAGTGTATTGTTACTTGATTGTCCATTTGCAAGAGGCTTCTTCTGGGTTATTGGTTATCATCAGTGAAGTAACGTAATACCAGATACCATGATAGCAGCACCTTCTCTTGAAGTCTTTTAATAAAATCTTAATTTCTCAATATTTTTCAAGGACTCTATATATCCTTGCAGTTAAAAATTAATGGGCTGGAGAGATGGCCTAGCGGTTAAGAGCGTCGACCACTCTTGCAGAGGACCCGGGTTCGATCCCCAGCACCCACATGGCGGCCGAGAACCGTCTGAAACTCCAATTCCAGGAGAACTCCAGTTCCAGGGGAATCCGAGACCCTCTTCTGACCTCTGTGGCATTGCACGACACGGGTGCACAGACTTGCATGCAGACAGTACATTCATACACATACAGAAATAAATAAAATTAAAAAAAATTAATTAAAATCAGTATTTTCATTTTTTTAAATGTGTTCCACATAATGACATTATTTAATCTATTTTTAATATTTCAGTTCCCACTAGTTCCAGGTAAACTTGGTCCCTCTATAGTTGGTAACTGCCTTTGTGCACATGTCAGAGCAAAGGCAGTGAATCACTTAGAACTGATGGAACAATTGCCATGTAGCAGTGCCTTGTAGACGGGAGTGGCAGTAGAAGAGCCCAGATTATAAACTGGTTGAATTCACAGTCTGTGTGAATGTATTTGAGGATTAAGAGTTGCCTTTTTGTTCCCAAGTGCAAAATGAAAGTCATAATGCAAAAGGAAAGTCAAAAGCATCTCATAGTTCTAAAGGCTCTTTTCTGAAAAGAAATAAAGACAAACATTTTAAGAATTTGTTCTTCAGACAATGTGTACATTGGTCCGCTAGGGAGAAAGACCTTTGGAGAGACAAAGATGGTACAATAAAAACAGTGAGAAGGGGGGTGGGGGCAGGGTTGGGTGATAGAGGGAGGTATCTTGAAACTGGGTAGACTTCAGAGATCATCTTTTCATCTTACCCAAAGTTCTAATGATTTTCTCCCATCCTTTTTCTTCCACAGGGATTTTTACAAGTGTGAAGTCAGAACTCAGGAATAGATCATCAGAATATTCTGATGTTTCTGATTCAGAAGACTCTGGACCTGACTGCACTGCACTGGTATGCTTGCAGCCCTAGATTCATGTGTCATTTGATGGGAAGATGAACATCCATATAGCTTCCCTTGGGAGGAGGAGGGCCAAAGCTCATCTCTGACCTGTGTAGCTCGGGGTCTCCATCCTGTGACTGGTTGCATCTATAAGTATCTCTTGTCTATATTTGATAAGGGTGGAGGGAGAGTTTTTTCTGCTTAATGTTCTAGTGTAGTTCATGTTTTTCATAGGTTATATTTTATTTTAAACCTTACATGTGTTTTATATTCAGGTAGTATACAACTGTAGTAACTAGAAATTTTCAATTTTTGATGTAAAACGTAGAAGGAATTCTATGATAATTAAGATTCTAACTTTGGTCTGGAGAGATGGCTCAGTGGTTAAGAGCTCTGACTGCTCTTACAGAGGACCTGGGTTTGATTCCCAGCACCCACATGGTAGCGAAGAACTGTCTTTGAGCCAGGCATGGTGGTGCACACCTTTAATCCTAACACTGGGGAGGCAGAAGCAGGTGGATCTTTGTGAGTTCAAGGCCAGCCTGATCTCTATCTAGAGTGAGTTCCAGGCCAGCTTGGGCTATACGGAGACCCTGTTTCAAAAAAAAAAAAAATCTAACCTTCCCCAGGTGGATAAAGTCTTTTTTAATCTTTACGGTCTCAGGTCAGTTTCTTATATTAGCTTTGTTTCTGTTTAATATTATATTATTTCAGAAAATTAATTTTACCACTGAAGAGTCTGAAAGTTCAGGTGATGAAAAGAAACATGAAATAACATCAAACTTTAAGGAGGAATCTGATATAATGAGGAACCTCCTTCAAAAGAGCCAAAAGCCATCTAGAAGTGAAATTTCAATTAAAAGGTAGGCTTGTTGATGGTAGTAGTTGTTTCATATTGTGATGTAAGTGCTTCGAAAACACTTTGTAGTTTTAAGTTTTACTGAAAAACTCATCAGAAAAATACTCTTGGATCCCCTTCTCTTTAGGGAATGTCCTACCTCGACGAGCACAGAAGAAGAAGCTATTCAGGGCATGCTGTCTATGGCAGGGTTGCACTATGCCACATGTTTACAAAGGCAGGTACAAAGCACAGACTGCCGTGGTGAAAAGAACTCTCTCCAGGATCCCAGCAGTTGCCACAGCAGTAACCCTGAGGTTAGACAGTTGTATCGCTGTAATAAGCCAGTGGAATGTGGTAAGAAACAAATCATCAGTCTCTAAAAGTAGTATATGATATAATAATGCTATAGTCCTAGTTGAGGTTAGAGATTATATGAATAAGGACTGTTCACTGTAAGAAGTAGATGTAAGGGGCTGGAGAGATGGCTTGATGGTTAAGAGCACTGGCTACTCTTCTAGAGGACCTGGGTTCAATTGTTAGCACCCACATGGTAGCTAACAACCATTTGAAACTCCAGTTCCAAGGGATCTCATGTCTTCTGATCTCTGCTAGTCATTGTTCAACATGGGGGCACTTATGTACATGTAGGCAATACACTTATACACATAAAATAAAAATAATAAAATATTAGAAAAAATTAGTTTTAAGAAAATTGACACCCACACAAAAAAATCACATAGTGCTGCCAAGGCATTTAAATGTAAGCATAAGAATTTAAAATATGTGGGGCTGGAGAGATGGCCTAGCGGTTAAGAGCACCGACTGCTCTTGCAGAGGACCCGGGTTCGATCCCCAGCACCCACATGGCGGCTGAGAACCATCTTTAACTCCAGTTCCAGGGGAATCTGACACCCTCTTCTGACCTCTGGGACATTGCACGACACGAGTGCACAAACCTGCATGCAGACAGTACATTCATACACATATGAAAATAAATTAAAAAAAAAAAAAAAAGCAAAATGTGGGCTAGTGCGATGATTCAGCAAGTAAAGGCACTTGCTGCCAAGCCTCAAGACCTGAATTTGATCCCTAGGACCAACATGGTAGAAGGAGAGAACTGATCCCCCAAAGTTGTTCTCTGATCTCCACATGTGCACAGTGGCATGCACACACCCGTATACAAACACACAACAAAATAAATGAGAACAAAACTTACAGATATAAATTACATGGGATTGAGAATTGGGTTCACTGGCATAATTCTACTATTGCCCTTGCAAAGATAGTATCCATTTCCCCCTTCACTAATAGTATGGTTGATCAGATGGAAGGAATGGTGTTTTGGTATTCTAAATCGTCTGCTAAATCAGTCCATTTTTCCTTTTAAGAGAGGAAAAACTGTAGCCGGGCGTGGTGGCGCACGCCTTTAATCCTAGCACTTGGGAGGCAGAGGCAGGCGGATCTTTGTGAGTTAAAGGTCAGCCCGGTCTACAGAGTGAGTTCCAGGACAGCTGGGGCTACAGAGAGACGCTGTCTCAAAAAAAAAGAGGAAAAACAAGTTTTGAACTGCTTTCTCCTTAAAAAGGAGGCATTAGGAAAAGAGCAGACTCATTAACATACCAGTGATGCCACCTAGTGTTTCTTCTCTGTGCCTTCAGAGAAAAACATTGTTTCCCAAAGCGGGGAGGGGGGGCACAGGCACAGGCATGGACTTGGAACAGTTATGTTCAGTCCTGAATATGGGTCAGTTATGCACCAGGACATTGACCTTCATTTTGAGTAATTCTTGAAGTGACATTTACTAATAGGGAGCCCATTCTACACAAAAAGGAAATATGTCTTGCTGTTCATTTAACTTGCATATTTAACTTTACATATTCAGATCTGTGGGAATTGGAACCAAAGGCCATCTGATCCCAAAGTTTTTTCCATATTTTATAAGACCAAACTGGAGTTTGGAAAGCTAAATAACTTGCCTAAAGTTGTGGTGGTACTGGCAGAACTCAAATTTAAATCAGAGTTTGTCTGTCTTCCCTGTGCTCCATTTTGCCTTCCTGTGATCAGTATATTGCATTTGGTTTTACATCAATAGCACATGACTGTAGTATTTGGCTATAGGTCTCTCAAAACACAAAACCTATGATATGAAGTTGTAATGTGCTGCTAGGGTTTTTTTGTTTGTTTTTTGTTTTTGTTTTATTTATTTGAGAAAGGAGTAGAAAGGAATAGAGTGAAAGAAAATGTATTTAAATAAAATGTCAACATAAATTTGCTTTTAATTATATATGCTAGGCCAGTTTTGTTCTTTAAGATGAAGTTTGTACAAAGATAATTTGATTAAAACTTCTCTGTAGGGTATGATGTTAAAACTGAAGATCAAGATTTGAGGACCCCTTCCTGGACTAAACAATTTGATAGAACTTCCAGATTTAACCCTCAGGTATATTCAAAAGTTGAACTATTAAGAAATTTTAGAATGTTCAATATTGTTTTTACTTTCCTTTTTAAAAAGTTCTTTGTCTACTCAATTCCTTTTTCTTTTAACATTGGTCACAACCTTCTCAGCTAACTTCAAGAATCATCAGTCAGTAACATTTATTTTTCCTTAGAAATTGATTCAGTAATCTTAGACTGATAAGGGGCTGGGTGTGGTGCCTTTAGTCCCAGCACTCTGGAGGTAGAATCAGGTGGATCTCTGTGAATTTGAGGCCAGCTTGGTCTGCATATCAAGTTCCAGGCCAGCCAGTGCTATGTAGTGAGACCCTGTCTCAAACAAACAAACAAACAAACAAACAAACAAACAAACAAAGGAGCCAGGTGTGGTGGCACCTTTATTCCCAGCACTCAGGAGGCAGAGGCAGGCAGATCTCTGTGAGTTCCAGGCCAGCCTGGTCTACATAGCGAGTTCCAGGACAGCTGGGGCTACAGGGGGATCCTGTCTCAAAAAGACAACAAAATAAAACAACCCCACAACCAAAGAAGATGATACTGCACAGGATGCTTATTTAAAATAAAAACCAAACTTGGGTTCCAAACCTTGGAATTTTCTAGCAAACAAATATAGTTTCGTAGAACCTTGTATTGATTAAGTTCTAAAAAAGGTGATACAGGGGCTTGCAAAATGGCTCAGATGGTAAAGGTACCTGCCAACCAAGCCTGATGACCTGAGTTCAATTCCCAGGACCCACATGGTGGAAGGAGAGAACTGACTTCTGAAGTTGTCCTCTGACTTCCACATATGAGGGCATGTACTCATGATGCACATATCTGCACATACATAATAAATTGACCCTTTTTAAAAAATTTTTATTTATTTTATTTATTTATTTATTTATTTATTTATTTATTTATTTATTTATTTATTTTTGGTCTTTTTGAGACAGGGACTCCCTTTAGTCCCAACCAGCCTGGAGCTTGCTCTGTAGACCAGGCTGGCCTTGAACTCACAGAGATCCACCTGCCTCTGCCCAAGTGCTGGGATTAAAGGCGTGTGCCACCATGCCCAGTCCCTTTTTTTTTTTTAAACAAAAGATAGTGCATTACAATTGATAATATGAGAAATGTGGTAAGGTAAGGAAATATTGGCTCCATTGCTCCTATTTCAGTTTCCCTCTGTGTCGTGGGGTGGCAGGCAGCACCTCTACTTGCTTAAAATAGGATTTTTTTTTTTCTTCTCTCGAGACAGGGTCTCCTTATAGCCCCAGCTGGCCCGGAACTCACAAATCTGCTTGCCTCTGCCTCCCAAATGCTAGGATCAAAGGTATGTGCCACCACGCCCAGCTTAAAGACGGTTCTTAGCCACCATGTGGGTACTGGGAATCGAACCTNATTTTATTTATTTCCGTATGTGTATCAATGTAGTGTCTGCATGCCGGGTCTGTGCACCCGTGTCGTGCAATGCCGCGGAGGTCAGAAGAGGGTCTCGGATTCCCCTGGAACTGGAGTTCTCCTGGAATTGGAGTTTCAGACGGTTCTTAGCCGCCATGTGGGTGCTGGGGATCGAACCCGGGTCCTCTGTAAGAGCGGTCGGCGCTCTTAACCGCTAGGCCATCTCTCCAGCCCCCAGCCCAGGATCTTTCTTGTCTCATTTTTACTTAATGATACAACTCAAAACCTAAGTAGTAGGGACTAATCTTCCAAATCATTAAGTTTATTAAGGCTGATCACCTGTGGCTAACTTGAGAGGCCAGTGTGATGGCTTAGTGGGTTTTTACTGCCAAGCCTGACAGGCCGGGTTTGATCCTTGGGAACCTACATGGTGGAAGGAGAGAACTAACTCCTACTGGTATCTTCTGACCCTCACACATGTGCCTTGGCTCATGCATGTCCACACACAAATGAAACAGGGCGTGCAATAAATTTATGAAATGCAATAAAGAAAACCAAAATTGAATAGTTTTTAATTCTTTTCTCTCTTGATTTTGCTAATGTATAGAGAGCTTAAGTACCTCATTTATCTGAAACCTGAAAAATTCAGCTACATTTCCTTCCTTCTTTAGGACCTAAGTAGAAGCCAGAAATGCATCAAAAAGGAAAGCTCTTTAGAAATCAGTCAGAAGGCACAAAGCAGGCATTATGTGGACAGCAATAACTCAAGCCTTCAGAATGGAAAGTGCACACCGAATTCCAGCTTGGTTTCAGGATCATGCCAAATAAGTAATGGCAGTCTAAGCCCAGAAAGGCCAATTGGTGAAACTTCTTTTTCAGTACCCCTTCACCCCACCAAGAGACCTGCATCAAACCCTCCACCTATCAGCAACCAGGCAACAAAAGGTAGCTTTTATACATTTCCAGATTAAGTACATTTCTGACTGTGTGAAGACAGTGGTAGGAGGTCTCTGTAGTCTCTGCCCTCAAATTGCCCACTGTCTCCTGCATTCCCGAGCTACTATGGGACCACAGAGGGAGGATATATAAGTCAATCCTAAGGATCAGGAGTGGCCTCCTGAGTCTCAGGAAGAAGTATATCCTGAAAAATAATGAGTTTGTCAGACTGAGTTAGGGAAAGTGACACAGAAGATAGCAGTGAAGTCAGAAGAGAGCATGACCTGAGGCACGGGAAGGGCAGTGGGGGAATGGATGGAGTTTTGGTCTATTTTGTTACTGGCCCATGGTTTGGATGGGGGCTGGCCTTTATGTCTTGTGTGATAAGATGGGAGGGTATTAAATTGTGACCTTCAGAAGTGTAGCTGCATTTGGAGTACCCAACAGGCTTACCACAAAGCTCTTCTTTTTAAGTTTTCTGATATTATCTGACAGGCATACTTTTCATGAGTATTAACAGTTTTGTTGATATTTCATAGGTAAACGTCCAAAAAAAGGAATGGCAACAGCCAAACAACGTCTTGGGAAGATCCTTAAGTTGAACAGAAATGGCCATGCACGTTTCTTCGTGTGACAGCTACTCTTGTAGCCACTGTTCCCTTTGGAGGCCAGTCTTGGGGTCTGGGAGCCTGGAGCTTCCACTGTCCCCTGCCTGGAGCAGTTTGCATGTATAGTAAGAACACTGCCCGAAGAACAGAATGAACCTGATGCTGCATTTTCACTGTGCCACACCCACTCAGCAATAACCTTTGGACCTGGTGGGGGAGAGGAAGAAAGAGGGTAGAACCTTAAAAAGAGACCTTGAACTGGAAAGGGTCTCTTGTCAGGGCTTGAATTTAATTTTGTTGTTGGTAGTGTCTTGATTTATTTTTGGTAGTAGGATAAAGAATTATCAATAATTTATTTAACAGATTTTTTTTAATGTTAACAGCTTTTAAATTCTTTTTTAAAGCTATTTATTTGGAAGATTTCTGGAGAAATATCTCACTAATTTAGATTTAAGAATGTGAAGGTTTTTAAATTATTTTTGATAGTGTGTGTGTTACATGTGGGGAAGAGCCACAGTAACAGTGACTAGTCTGGACTCTTAAATTTGATATTCAGGTTAAAGTCTTAAACAGGGATTTGATGCATTAATTATTTTAAATTAAGATGTATATGAAAATCATTTTATTTTATATATTTCATGTGTTTTTTATAAGCTATTAGCTTCGCTTTTGCTAACATCCAAGGTGCATACTGTTATCCAGGTTGATTCCCTTACACCCCACCTTTCCTCTGTACCCCCCCCAACATTTTGAGATGACCCAACAAGACTCTTCTCTTTGCAGGGAAATACTTTCATAGCCAACATTTAAGAACACCATAAAATATTCTTTATTTCTAATTTCCTTTGACGTTGTGATTTTTCTTCTGAATATAAAAAAGATAGGCTTGTTGAATTTTCATTTCTTCTGATGATATCTGGGTCCCAAAGAGAACAGCTTTAATGTCATTTTCCTACTTACAGGGAAATTATGTTTGCTTAAAATGTCATGTTTATAGTTTTTCCAAAAACATTTATAATTACAGAGAGCCTTCTTCATATTGCTGGTGTTAGACAGGGCCAGCACCTGCCACAGAGGTTATATGTTACCATGCTTTTATTCTCTAGACCTAATATGTTGAGAAGTATGATTTGATTTAGTATTTTCAGATCTGCATAATAAGCTGTAATACAATAGGATTATACTATATTAAGTTGTATAGAAACAAGCATGTTGGAATAGATCTTTGTGTGAGAGTGTGGGGTTTTTTTCTTCTAAAGAATTATTTCAGATACAGATTTTGAGTAAAATGGGTGCTCTTTGCAGTTTCTTCTATCTTAACTTCATTAATAGCATATTGAGGCTAAGTGTTTGGTTAAACTTTAAGGTAATCATTTAACTCCTTTATGTACAATTTTTACTAAATGCAAGTTTCAGTTGCTTATAATAGTTTCTAGTCTTACCCTTTCCTGCCTTGTGGTTTAAAAATAAATAGATGCTGAGGGCCTGACAGTGTCACATTTTGCAAGTTTCTACAAAGACAATAAAGGAAAATAAGATGAAATTTATTTTTATGGAGAAATAAGGCCTAGATGGATTTATCTTTTTAACTCAGCAAGGTAGCTGGACTTCTGCTTCTTAGCAACTTAATATAAGTTGCTAAGAACAAAATCTGTACCATTACCATTCATAGTTACATTCAAAATGTGTATTCCCAAAGAAATATTTCTTACTCTGTCTCCATTATAATATTTCATGGGATAACTGTGTAGTTAGGAATTCACCTTTTAGGGCCAGATTTTCTGGACCAAAGCCTCGGTCTTATTTGGGTCAGGAAGAATAATTTTTATGGAAATCCTCATATCTGTAGACAGCCTTCTTAACCCCTGTCTGTGCTGTGCCATAACTAGTGGAGAGATGGGTGTTGTCAGTTGGTCATTGCATCTGGAGATGCAAAAATCTGTGTTGGACTGATTCCCTGACCTTCCCATGATATATTGCTGTGATGTCTTGTTTTTTTGTTGTAGCATTAGACCACATATTGTATTTTGGGTTAAGAAATAAGAATGTTAATTTCTTTTTCCAGTTACATAATGATTTGGATTTTTTTCTTTACATTTTTCATAACTATATTTAATTCCTTCTTTCTTTAGCCATAAAAATTAAAACTTAATTTATTTTTATGAATTAAAATTGTGGCCAGTATCCACCTTGTGTCCTTAGGCTAATGAACACTAATTTTGAGTAGCCAGTAAATGGAACTTTTTTTTTAAGCCAATGTTTAGTAAATGGAATTTTTAAGCAACGGTACTGTGGATTCATTTTTGTCAGTTTTAGCCCATTAACTAAGTTACAAAACTTTGATCAAATTAATATAGCGACTATAAAAGAATACATGTCTTTTTTTCTGAATTGATAAAAATTCAGCCACCCAACCAGGGACTTTTGGTTAAACCTCTTATAAAGCTTCCTAGCTGTGATATGTTCCTTTATTTCATGGAAATGGCTGGTCTTTAAGGTAACTACCCCCAGGATCTGGGCTCAGCAGTAATAGGTAATCTCTGTCTTTTCCTTTAGTCTAATAAAGAGTACACTGCAGCTTAGACAAGAAGATAGCAACTATAACAGTTATTCATAAGTAAATAAAATGTGTAAAAATTGAGAATGATTTAACATATGCAACTTTAATAGTAGTAGTTTTTGTATATTCAATTAAGTAACCCTTAACCTGGGATCTACTGTACTGTAATTTACAACATTGTGTAATATGCTCCCCAGTATTGGTGAATGATATAACAGCACAAAACTGGCAGCTTATAGTTCAATATCTTAGGAATACATTGAAATTTATAAATACAAGTTCATTTTTGAAGTATACATAATTGAAGATTCTACTGAAATCATCACAAACTAAGAGAAACTAGTCCATCTATATTACTAGTTAAATACTTAGCCTAAATACCATTCTGTTTTAATAATACTAACTAATACTGTTTCAATGTATTCTACTGTATTTATTCATATGAGATCACCAGGTATTAATCAGACATTTACTGCCCAGCACTAGTTAGTAAATCAAATTGTAGATTTTCCTCTACCTGTGAAGGTGTCTTCTCCAGAATGTTAGTATTTGTTTTTTTTGTTTTTTGTTTTTTTTTGTCTTTTTGAGACAGGGTCTCTCTGTAGCCCCAGCTGTCCTAGAATTCACTCTGTAGACCAGGCTGGCCTTGAACTCACAAAGATCCGCCTGCCTCTGCCTCCCAAGTGCTAGGATTAAAGGCATGTGCTACCACGCCCAGCTTTATTTTCACTTCTAATCAAACCTGAGCAGAAGATGGCCCATTCATAAACAAAACAAAACAGCCAGTATAATTTTAGTATCAACTGAGATGTACCACTGTAGAAGTGGAATTTTTAAAAGACCTATTTTCTTTTTAATTGAAGAAATATTTCAGAAGTTAGTAATTTATATTGACAATACAAAAATGTGGCATAGCAGGGAAGGCAGCAAAAGATCCTTGTTACAGTCTAAATTCTACCATCTCTGTGTCACCTGTATGCCCCTGTGTATGTAAATGATTCTGAGTCTTAAGTTTTCTTATTTGTAAGTTTGGATTAAAATACTTAGGATAATAGGTAAAGAAAAGCATTATAGAAAAGCATTCCTTAATAACATTCATACTTGAGAGTTTATTACTAAGTTACAACTGATAATGAATGCACCTTTATATACAATTTTAAGTGAACACTGCTATTCATACAACTTACTTCATACCAAATATATGCCCAGGGCTTGTTACCTAAAAGAAAAAGTCCCCAACAAGGTGCTGAATTTAAAGTCAGGTCACATGCTTGAAGTGAAAGAAAAAGAAATTAGCTAGTTTGTGGATACAGGGGTGAGCATGTCATCAGTTCCATGTAATGACTGAGCATAACTGAAAGCTACCTTTAGGTTTTTCTCAAAGCGGAATTAGGATAGTACTATTCTCTAGATGTGGCGTACTCTTTAGGTACTACATTAAAATAAGTAATGAAGTTAAAATGATTTACCAGCTACCCATGGGACTAGGAGAAAAGTGATTAGGAAGATGAGATTCCACAAAAACAGCTCTGGGTTGGATAACAATAGACTGGGTAGAGAAAGAGGTCCCTAGACTAGGAGAGAAAGGAGACTCATCTAATTTAACTCTCTTCAGTGGTAAGACTACTCCCCAGGAGTTGGTGGAAATGATTGCATGCCCTAGTATGAACTATTAAAACAAATGTGCTGTGCATTTTTAGTTTTCACATGGAGAAATATAGTACTTCATAATATAAATCTAAATAGCTTTCAAAAATCTGTCTTTCTCAAACTAATTGCTGCTCCTTCTATAAAAGGTCATGCCTTTCTTGTGCAAGGCCTTGAGTTTGATCTCTAGCACCACAAAAGAAAGCAGGAGGACCTGAGGTTTCCCAGACTGCTGCTGGTGTTCTACAGCTTCTTCTGAAGCAGTCTCATAGTTGGGTATCATATCTTTAGGAAAGTGACCAGTATAACCCAGTTAGGACACGGGTTTATCTGGGAACACACAGTGGATTTGGAACCTGTGATACCATGATTCCTTAGACAGACCCTGTTCTTTGACACTGCAGCCTCTGCTTATTTTATGGATGGTTTCCATATGCTTCCTTGAGGCTAGGTAAAAAGAAAAACAAGAATTAATATAGTCACTAAATTGCTGTTGAACATAATTAACCTTAATACTATAGCCTTACTCCAAACCTTTCCCTTATTTTATTAGTTTTTATGCCATAAGAAAGAAATATTTGATACTTCCCATAAACCCTTTTTTTTTTTTAATTGAGGTTGTTAAGAAGCAAATGTCTGTTTCCAAAGCAATTGGCTTATTGTCACTGACTGTGGTTTTCTTCTTTATAGTAATTGTAACACTCACTTGAGCTATCCTTAGGTTCTTCCGGCCACCCTTGCTGCCCCTTCCGGTGTCTTAAGGCTTTGTCTTAACAATTGTAGCATCACATTTTTTTGTTCAAACTTTTAAAAAACTGTATTCAGTGATTCTTCTGACAGATTTATCTGCTCTGCACTGTTTCATTAATGAAAACCCTGGCTACCACGTAGCCCTTGACCTCCAAGTAGTTTACCTATGCAAGACCTAGAACATTCTGAATTCACATTTATGCTAGCAGTCATAAATGCAGCTTAATCGTAAAAAGTTTGTCTTCAGTTTTTTTTTTCTTGTTATTGTCTTTTCAAAATGTCAGCTATTTTTCCTTCAGATTTTTCACCAAAACAATTATAAGTGCTAGTATATATACTATTTTGCAGGAATAAAATAACCAGACATATGCTTGTATTTCTTTGATGGATTTGGGTTAGTAAAAAAATGCCAGCATTAACTGTAGAGTTGATTCCTTGTCTAGACTCATTTATTCCCTCTAAGGTTCATAAATTAATTTTATTTTATAAAACATGCATATAACTTACACATTGTAGTCAGGGACCTGAGGTATAACTTGCTAAGTGAACCCCAAGGTTATTTTATCTTGCAAAAGAAACCTAAACCAAACTAAGGGCCTTACAGTTTATGGTTAGACTGATCAAATGCTGTGACCTCAGTTTTTCCAAAAACAGCTTCTGCCTGCACAAGCAATGCGTGCAGTTGTTAGGTATGAAATAGCACTGATCAGGAAATGCACGTGCATCTTCGCAGATTGTATTTCCTTTGGAAAATACTTTTCTACTTTTAATATAATTAAGCCATAACAGTTTCATGCTGTGGAAAGGATGAAGAGGTTCATTTTAAGAGATTATATAAGATGGATTTTCACATTACTTGTGAAATGCTAACTTTGCCAGTGTGTCAGCAAGTTTTCTTCTGGGAATGTGGAGGGTGGTGTGGGGAGGGTTAGGGTTGCTTTTAGGGGTTTTAATTCTGTGAAATTTGAGAACAGGACAGTTGTTGGCTATGGTACTTACTAGTTTTGTAGTAATGTTTTGCTAGCCTGACTGACTTTCCTTACTGGTTTTTATGCCAATGGTCCCAGGTGACTGTTACTCTTCTTGTTTGGGGTGTGTGCAGAGTAGTTTCTCATCTGTGTGTAGGCAGCCAGTGTGTATGCACGTGTGTCCTTTGAATACATAGAAGCACACTGTGTGACAATGGAACAGGACGTGGCTGGGAGTGGGATGTGGAAGCTTTAAGAGCATTTGTTTTTATTCAGAACAGTATTTCCCATCTTTTGCCTGCAGGCAGGGAAAGTGTACAGTATTTATTTTGTTTCTGTTTTACTCTGAATTTGTAAGTCTTTAAGTAGCTTACATTGTTATTATAGGGGAAGACAAGTGACTTGCTTAAAGTTGTATTTGGTATTCTTTCTGATTTCTGTATTTTAAAATATTGAAATTAAAATTGTATAACTTCTGTTTGGATTTTTTTAGGACTCAGTGTATTTTTTGCTCATTTTGTTTGAAAGTATAATTGTTGAAAGTTGTATAAAATGTGTCTCTGAAAGAAAAAAGAAATCTGAATTCTATACCCAATTCTGTCTTTCTGTTCCCTTTTTCTTCTTATTGAAGAAAACTGTGTGGAGTTCCTTACTGTTTCTGAAGATTTAAATGTGAAAAGTACTGTGCCCTGTTATTTTATCAAAGGTATTGATGGGGAACGAGTGATGGCTGAAAGCAAGGAAAATTGTAAAAAGTGATTGGCTAAGCGAGGCTGCCAGGTGGGAGTGGATGTGGCACCTCTCAACTAGTTATTTAAATTTTTGTTTTAATATTTAATTAAAAAAAATTTTTTTTCAGTTGTTTTGAGACAAGGTAGCCCCAGCTGGCCTGAAACTTCCTGTGTAGACCAGGTTGGCCTTGATCTCACAGAGATCTGTCTGGCTCTCTCTCCTGAGTGCTGGGATTAAAGGCATATGCTACTGTATTAGTCACTTTTCTGTTGCTGTGAAAAAGCACCATGACCAAGGAACTTATAAAAGGAAGAGTTTATTTGAGCTTACAATTGACGGTTCCAGGGAATTAGAGTCCATGGTGGCTGGATCTGGAGCAGGAAGCCGAGGGTCACATCTCGCAAAGAGCACGGGAAGCAGAGAGAGCAACTGTAGACCACGAGGCTTGTTAAAACTCACTAAGCCTACCCCCAACAACGCACTTCCTCCAGCACGGCCATACCTTCTAAAACCTCCAAAAACAGTGCCACCAACTGGAGACAAATGTCTGAATACTTACAGCCTAGGGGGAACACTCATGCAAACCACCACATTCCACTCCCTGGCCCCCATAGACTCCTATATAAAATTCAAAATGCATTTAGTCCAACCTTAAAAGTCCCCACAGTCTTTACCAGTCTCAATGTCATTCAAAAGTCCACAGTCCAAAGTCTCCTCTGAGACTCAGGCCAATCTCCCAAACTGTAAGGTCCTGTAAAATCAAAAGACAAATTACATACTCCCAACATACAGTGGAACCGAATACACATTCCCATTCCAAAAGGGAGGAATAGAGGCATAGTGAGGAACTACTGGACCAAAACAAGACCGAAAACCTGCAGGGCAAACACCAAGTCCAGTAGCTCCACATGCAACTTCTGGGACTTGACTTCCAAAGGGCTTAGATGGCTCAGCTCTTCCAGCATTGTGTGCAACATATATCTCTTTCTTAGGCTGGTACCACTCCCTGTATGCAGCTCTCCTTGGCAAATATCTCACAGGTCTGGCATCTTGAATGTCTTCTTGGGGGTCTCCACTGTCAACCAGACTTCACATTCACAGCTTCATGCAGTGGCCTATCAGGGCCTACTTTATGCAGGGACACCCCTGCTGCGCTCTGCCTGACCTTGGCAGCTCTCTGAAACCGTGGAGGAAGAACTGATGACCCCTTCACTCTTGCAAACTTCATGCCTCTAAAGCCAGCACCACGTGAATGAAATTGCCGAATCTGGCTGCAAGTTTGAGATGGACTCTCTCCTACTTTAACCACATTTGCAATTTTTTCTCTGCCCTGGACTTGTTGGAGTAGAAAACGCTTTCAGTATCTTCCTTTCAAAAGCTGGAGGATTAGCTGGGTGTGGTCTTGCCCTGAAGGTACTAATTCTTTTGTTTACTTGTAAATCTCCAGGCCTCTCCTTAATCACTTTAGTCTCCTTATGAAAGGGAGCCTCTCCTTCACATGCCTTGGTCCCACCTTTATTTTTTTTATTTTTTTATTTTTTTTTAATTGTATTTATTTATTGATTTTTAACAAATCTAGACCCGTGTTCCCGCTCATTCCCCCACCCCGTCAGAGCTCGTGCATTCTGCCAAACATGCTTTCCATCTCTTAGTCTTTCTCAATATTTTCCATGGGGACGTTGACTGTTTTGAGCAGAAGTTCACTGTTTCAGTCAGTTCTTTGATGCAGTATTTTCTGTTGTTGTTGTTTCCAAAATGCATTATGTCCAACTGCTTTGTACAGAAGCTCAGGGGGCCCTACACAAGAAATACTTACAACTGGGTAATTGGCACTAGCATCCACAGATGAGGGATACCATTCGTCGTTTGTTTTTCTGGGACTGTGTTACTTCACTCAGCATGATGTCCTCTAGCTCCAGCCATTTTCCTGCAAAGCTCATGATGTCGTCTTTCTTTACTGCTGCATAGAACTCCATTGTGTAGATGTACCACATTTTCTCTATCCACTCATCAGTTGAGGGGCATTTGGGTTGGTTCCAGCTCCTTGCTATTGTGAAGAGAGCTGAAATAAACATGGC
>VZQC01013164.1:997130-1041881 GCA_009823505.1 Rhizomys pruinosus | reverse complement strand
TCAGGCAAGCATTTGGGCTGCGGGCAAACTGCTGCCAGACTCTTTATCAAAATATCCCAGTTGCTGCCTAAGTCTTTATTTTCCCCTGGAACCACATCTTTTGCAGCCATGCTTTCTTCCAGGCCTCCACTAGAATGGCCCTTTAAGCTCTGCTTACAGTAGTCAACAGCCTTTCTAGCTCAAAGTTCCAAAGTCTTCCACATTTCTCCAAACATCCACATGGTCAGGTTCTTCACAGCCAACAGCCCACTCTCTGGTATCAAATTACTGTATTAGTCACTTTTCTGTTGCTGTGAAAAAGCACCATGACCAAGGAACTTATAAAAGGAAGAGTTTATTTGAGCTTACGATTCCAGGGAATTAGAGTACATTGTGGTCGGAGGCATGGCGGCTGGATCTGGAGCAGGAAGCCGAGGGTCACATCTCACAAAGAGCACAGGAAGCAGAGAGCGCAACTGTAGACCACGAGGCTTGTTAAAACTCACTAAGCCTGCCCCCAACAACGCATTTCCTCCAGCACAGCCATACCTTCTAAGACCTCCAAAAACAGTGCCACCAACTGGAGACAAATGTCTGAATACTTACAGCCTATGGGGGACACTCATTCAACCCACCACAGCTACCAAGCCTGGCCAATATTTTATGTATATGAATGTTTCCCTACATACATGTATGAATGCATCACGTGTATACAGTGCCTGTGGAGATCAGATGAGGACTTTGGCTTCCCTGGAGCTGGTGTTGTTGACCCTTAGCTGCCATATGGGTGGTGGGAACTGAACCTACTTCCTGTGCAAGAGCAGCCAGTGCTTGCAACTGCTGAGCCATCTTTCCAGTCCTTATGGATAAGTTTTTAAGAGTGCTCATGCTGGGCATGGTGGCGCACACCTTTAATCCCAGCACTTTGGGAGGCAGAGGCAGGTGAATCTCTGTGAGTTCAAGGCCAGCCTGGTCTACATAGTTCCAGGATAGCTGGAGTTACAGGGAGACCCTGACTCAAAAAGACAAAAAAAAAAAGAGTGCTCACTGTCCCCACCTAGACATCCCACAAGTTCACTGGCCTCCTATAGTATGCCAGCCACTGTTGTACCAGCAGTGCTATAGAAGTAGCAAAACCAAGCCCAAGCCTTGGGGCTTCTGTGAGAAAAGCTAAAGCAGACCGAAACCCACCTACTTAAGGAAATTGTGTAAGTGCGAGTCCTGGGAGGCCTTGGTTTTGCACATGGCCTGAGAGACAAGTAAGAGATGATATGAGTAAGGCTAAGTTCTTACATTGGAGGGGGTGTGTGGATCCAAGAAGGAGCACCCAGGTAACACTTCATGGGTAGCCAAGAAGCCTCAGAAAGGAGACAGAAGGTAGACAGAGCCCTGTGGAGGGAACTGATTGCAGCGCCTGGAAACCAGGAACCTTGGTGCTTCCTGTGGATAGCACCACCTCCTCTCAAACTCAGCCTGATTTGGAGGACTAGGAATTTGTTGTTACATACTTTGAATTATTAAGGAGGAATAGTCCTTAACATAAAAATGGTTTGTGGGGGCTGGAGAGATGGCCTAGTGGTTAAGAACGATGACTGCTCTTGCAGAGGACCTGGGTTCGATCCCCAGCACCCACATGGAGGCTGAGAACCTCCAGTTTAACTCCAGTTCCAGGGGAATCTGACACCCTCTTCTCACCACCACAGCATTGCAGGACACGGGTGCACAAACCTACATGCAGACAGTACACTCATACACATAAAAAAAAAAATGGTTTGTGTTCTGGGGCTGGAGAGATGGCTTAGCTGTTGGGAGCACCAACTGCCCTTGCAGAGAACCCAGGTTTGATTCCCAGCACCCACATGGTGGCTAAGAACCGTCTTTAACTCCAGTTCCAGGGGAATCTGAGGCCCTCTTCTGACCTCCACGGCATTGCATGACATGGGGTGCACTCATACACATAAAAAATAAATCATAATAAAAAAAATAGTTTGTGTTCTAACGTCGCTGTGTAGAACAGAATTTCTTCTAGAAGTTCTCTTCAGTTAACTTCAAAGTGTCTTGGGCACACTGAAAATAGTGGTAGTCTAAGCACTGAGCTCCCCGGTACGAAGAGTAGGGATGTGAACAGGCAGTGGGGGAGTGGCACTGTTGTGAAGCATGGTCCCAGTAAGCGGTTTTTCAAACAGAATTAGAGGAGGATCAGAGGCCTTGCTCTCAACAGCAATGGACCTGACTGTTGGTATCTGACAGTTGCTCTGGTGGCCCCTCCTTCTTCATGGAAGGCTACCCCCAGCTCCTAAAGTGGGTCAGCCCACTTGGGAAAAGTGAAAGCCCTGTAGAGTCTTGCCGTTCATCTCTCCAGCAACCTCTGATTCCTATTGTCTCCTCCCTATCTTATCCAGGCCTTTCCCAGTCTCTGTCCCCAAAATGTCTTTCAATTTGTTTTTGTTTTGAGACAAGGTCTTCCTGTAGCCCCAGCTGGCCTGGAACTCACTATAGACCAGGCTGGGCTTGATTTCACAGAGATCCACCTTCCTGTGCCTCCCAAGTGTTGGGATTAAAGGTATTCACCACATCTGGCCTATCTTTATACTTCTTAAAAGAGATTTGTTTTCTTTGTGATTATATGTATGGGTGTGGGTATGTGCAGGGTTACTGGAGGCCAGAAGCAGTCATGAGAGCTCCTGGAGCTGGTGTTAGAGGGAACTGTGAGTTGGTAATCTCACTTTGATACTATGCAAGAGCAGTAACCACTGGGCTGTCTCCCCCAGCCCTGTCTTTACACTTTTTTTTTTTTTTTTTTGATGTTTTTGAGACAGGGTCTCCCTATAACCCCAGCTGGCCTGGAACTTACTGTGTAGACCAGGCTGGCCTTGAACTCACAGAAGCTTCTGCCTCCTGAGTGCTGGGATTAAAGGCATGCGCCACCACGCCCAGCCTGGCTACACTTTTTATTTATTTTTATTTTTTAATTTTTTAAATTTTATTTATTTCTGTATGCATATGAATGTACTGTCTGCATGCAAGTTTGTGCACCCATGTCATGCAATGCCGCAGAGGTCAGAAGAGGGTGTCAGATTCCCCTGGAACTGGAGTTCTCCTGGAATTGGAGTTTCAGACCGTTCTAGGCCGCCATGTGGGTGCTGGGGATCAAACCCAGGTCCTCTGTAAGAGCCGTCGGCGCTCTTAACTGCTAGGCCATCTCTCCAGCCCCTGGCTACACTTTTTAAAGTGCTAATTCTTGCCGGGCGTGGTGGTGCACGCCTTTAATCCTAGCACTTGGGAGGCAGAGGCAGGCAAATCTTTGTGAGTTCAAGGCCAGCCTGGTCTACAGAGTGCGTTCCAGGACAGCTGGGGCTACAGGGAGACCCTGTCTTGAAAAGACAAAAAAAAAAAAAAAATGCTAATTCTGATGTTTTGAAACGTCAAGTTAATCCTATGCTAGGATTTGAAAAATAAAAGAAAAACTACAAATAATATATTTAGGTTCCAAAGGGTTTTTGTTTTTAAAGCAAATTTAACCCAATTTAACAAAAGTTCCGCAATAACAGTAAAAACCAGTATTTGACTGTCTCCTATTATTCTAAACAGCCCCTACTAGTATTCCTTTTACCTTTGTACTACACCACCTATCATACAAGACATTCTGTTGGATCCCATTGAGCCAGATACTTAGCAAGGCCTCCAATTTGAGTATTCCTGTCCAAACTGCTAGTCTGCAGATTTTACTCCTACCCTTTTGGACCTATCCAGCCTCAGCCTCTCCTCTGTACCTCTTCAGAGCCCCCACGGCACTGATAAAGACCGGCTTCTATCAGGAAAAGGAGGCAGCACGTGGGCCACCAAGTCTCTTCATATCCCTGTAGAGTCTGAGGCTGGGAACCCTGCTCTTACTAGGTACTTTAAGTTATTGCTAACCTCTTAGGTCCTGCATGCAAGTCACTAAGCAGTGCCCTTCATGTTCTTGTTGAAGGTTGGGATCAGGTGAGGGCAAGCAAGACTTCTATTTGAAACTATCCCTTTAATTTGGGACTCTTCATTCTGACCTTCTAGGTTCTGGAACTAAGAACACAGAAGGAAACCAGTGTTGCATGGATTGACTACTACTTCTGTTAATGCTCTAACTGGTCTTAAGCTAGTTATATAATCTTTCCAGGCCTCAGTTTCCTCTTTTGGGACATACTCCATACCTCACTGGATTATAGAAGGTATTAAGTAAAAACATACAGCAGTTAGGACAGTGCCTGACACAAGAAGGCACTGGTTGTTAACCATCCGAACAGTCTCCTTGGACCAGGAGTATAGCACAGTGATGTATCGCTTGCCTAGCATACATAAAGTCCTGTACTCAAACTATCTGTACTACACAAACATGTATTTGTACACTGTATACAGTGCCACCCAAGATTGACCAGGTGCCATCTAGTATGCTTCTCTGAGATGTCATGAGCGTGAGCAAAACTAGACACACATAGGACAGAAAAAGGATGACAGTTTTTTTAGGAATTAGGGTCAAGAAGCAGGAAACCCAAGCTGAAACAAATCCTGGAAATATGGGTAAGTCCTGAGACCTACGCTAAGCCTATTGAGATTTATGTCAGTATCTGGAATGAAGGTATTGGGTGTTTAGAGAGCAGTTTCTTCTGGGTAGAATAAGGGAAGGAAGATCTTTGAGGTTGGGAATTTTTACACACAATTTGTGTATGTGTGTCTTTTTGAGTCAGCTATACAGACCAGACCAGGCTGGTCTCAAACTCACAGAGATCTGCCTGTCTCTGCCTCCCAAGTGCTGGGGATTAAAGGCATGTGTCACCACACCTGGCAAATAATTTATTTTTATTTTATGTATATGAGTATATTGCCTGCATGTGTGTAAGTGTACCTGTCCATGTTGTGCAATACCCTTGGAGGTCAAGAAATGGTATCAGATTCCCTGGAACTGGAGTTACAGGTGGTGGTTAGCAGCCACGTGGGTGCTGGGAACTGAACCTGAGCCCTTGGCAAGAGCATCCAGTGCTCTTACCCATTGAGCCATATGTCTAGACCCTCGTTTTTTTTTTTATTTTTTAAACAAATTATTTTAATTTTATGTGTATAAGTGTATTGCCTGCATGTGTGTAAGTGCACCCATACTGTGCAATGCCTGTGGAAGTCAGAAGAGGGCATTGGATACCTTGAAACAAGAATTTTACAGAAAGTTGTTAGCTGGCATGTGAGTGCTGGGAACCAAACCTGGGTCCTCTGCAAGAAGAGCCAGTGCTCTTAATTGCTGAGCCATTTCTCCAGCCCTCATTTTTAATTGTTAAATTCAAATAACATGCCAATTTTGGAGTCAGAAAGCGTGCTCCATTGAGTAGTGGATTAGTCGTTCCCAGGGCACACTAGTCACGCCATCATACCTGTGCACAGCACATGGAAGCTCTCTTCTTGCTCCTCCATCACAGGTGGTCTGCTGGGATGGAGTGGGTCAGGCTGAAGTCAACACGGGAAATCTCAGGCTCGTCAGGAAGCCCTCCTCCCCTCACTTCTCTGCCTTCTATGAGTTTGCTGTACTGTTCCACTGCTCACTCTATTGTTGATTCCTCCATGTTTGTCTGTGTGTTCCCTACCAGTCTGAGTTTAAGGGCGGGTGTCTAAACTACCTATTATTGTACCTCTTGAAAAATTTGATACTAAATCTCACTAAAGATACTTGAATAAACACATGAGCAAATAAGTTCCTTGTTATCTAGATTCTCCCCTGCACACGCATGATTTATTTAGTTCACTTTCTATTGATCGCTATTACCAGCCACATCCTCACTTCATCTCTCATTGAAGCTTTTGGGACCTAGACAACTCCTCAATGTGCTACATTAGAAGTGTATTTAGTGGGGGGAAGGGAAAGGGATATATGCCTGAACTGAATTGGAAAATGAAAAATGTATGAAATACACAAAGCATCAATTAAAAAAAAAGAAATAAACCCAAGAATTGGCAGGTGAGATTACATGAAATCAAAACAGCCCCACAACAAAAGAAACAATCACCAGAGAGAAAAGAAGCTATTGAATGAGGGAGAGGGTGGAACTTTGCCAACTGTATCAGGCAGGTTAATCTCTACAATATATGAATGACTGCAAAAATTAAATATCAAAATGTGATGACTCAGCAGTTCTGGCAGAGGTCCCAGGCACACAACAGCTAACAACCACCAGAAACTCCAGTTCCAAGGGATCCAGTGACCTCTTCTGGCCTCCACCGGCATTGCACATATGGGCACGCTTAAATACATGTAAGCCAAACACTCATGCATCTAAAATAAAAATAAATTAGTAATAAAAAATAAAAAAAATCATCCAATCAATAAATAGCTAATGAACTGAATAGTTCTCAAAAGAAACACAATAAATATTTGAAAAAGTATTCAAAATCCTTAGCCATTAGGAGGAATATCCAAGTTAAAACTAATTCAAGATTCCATACCACTCCAGTCAGAATGGTCATCATCAAGAAAACAAGTGATAACAAATTCTAGAAGGGTGTGGGTTGGAGCGAGGAACCTTCCAATGCTGCTGGCAGAAACGCAAACTGGTGTGACCACTCTGGAAATCAGAACTGAGGCTTCTCAAAGAAGTAAAGATAGAACTGCCAGATGATCCAGCTATCCCACTCCTCGAGAGATGCCCAGAGGACTCCAAGTTCTACCACAGAGATACCTGCACATCAATGTTTACTGCTGAACTATTCACAATGGACAAGAATAGAATGGAATGTTATTCAGTCATATAGAAAAATAAAGTCATAAAAATTTGCAAGAAAAAAAATAGAAGTGTATTTAGCTGCAGGGAGAGAAAACAAAACATGAATCACTTAAAGATAGAAGGCTGGGCCAGGCACGGTGGTGCACACCTTTAATTTCAGCACTGGAGAGGTAGAGGCAGGCCAATCTCTGTGAGTTCAAGGCTAGCCTGGTCTACATAGTGAATTGTATGTAGGCCAGCTGGGGCTACAGGGAGGGAGACCATGTCTCAAAAAAAAGACCAAAAAAAAAAAAAAGGCTGGAAATAATAGGCACTCTAGGACTAAAAGACTACTTCATGGCGTTGTCAAGGACTTAGATCTGCCTGTTACTTAAATGTGTGGTTCCTACCTTATGACCAAGGTGGCTGCGTGTGTCTCCAGCTGGCAGGAGGGAGGGTAAACCTATTATTCCCTTCCTCTCTTGTTCCCTTCCTGAGGTAATCCATGTAAAATGTATGTATTGGCATATATGTGTTCAATAAATTTTTAGGTAATTACTGCCCCCCCCAAGTTTGCTACTCTCTCCTTAATTACATAAGAATAACCTGGAGAACTGGGAGCAGAATATCATTACCTTTTACTATGTGTCACTGCAGAGCTGGGGATGTAGTTTGCTTGGTAGAATGCTTGCCTAGCATGCACGAACCATGGGTTTGATTCCTAGCACCACAAAAGACTGGGTGTGGTGTCATGCCTGTAATCCTAGAATTTGGGAGATGGGGGGAAGAAGGATCATAAGTTCAAGGTTATCCTCAACAAGTTCAAGGCTAGCCTGGGCTACATGAAACCCTTTCTCAAATACAGACACACCTCACTACAGTATCAACTTCCTCTGAAGCTTCACTAGACTGGTTTATCTAGGGTAAGGATATCTGCTTCACACCCTTTACTGAAGACCCAACCCTTGCCAGCTGCTTCCTGTTGTTTCAGTTCTCTGAATGATGTGTACCAGTTATTGACAGTGGCTGGTAACCTTTGGGGAGGTAACCACTTTCACATCACATCTCTACCTAGATCTTTATGATACCACTGTGCTCTGGAAATGGTTTTACCAGAGCAAAGTAATGACATGGGAAAGGCCAAACTCATTGTTCATTGCTTAGCTTCCCATATGACTCATAGAAAGCTCAACACACCAATAGGTGTTACCTAAGAGTTTAGGCATTGAAAGGAACTAGAGAATATTTTTTATTTATCCATTAAAGATAATTATTCCTGGGACTGGAGTAATGGCTCGGTGGTTAAGAGGACTGGCTGCTCTTACAGAGGACCTGGCTTCAGTTCCCAGCACCCACATGGCAGCTAACAACTGTTTTTAAAATTCTAGTTCCAAGGGATTCAACACCCTCTTCTGGCCTCCATGGACATTGTGCACACATGCATTTAACATAACATGCAGGCAAAACATATATGTGGGAATGAAACTTTGTGTGTGGCTTGAAGCGATAACTTGTAAGACCTGTCCCAGGAGATCTCCAGTTATCTGATATCTCTGTGGGCATTCAGAGTTATCTGTAGCAGGAAGATTCGGGACATTACAATGATTCTTGCTTCGCCCTATCTCTGCAAAGTTCCAGGCCCCTTCCCTTGAGGCATTGAGCAAAATGTCACACCTCTAGTTACCTGTTGCACAAACTGGAGCTCTGCAGCCCCCCAATTAGAACCAAGTTGGCTCACCTCTATCCCACCTGCTCCCCACTTCCTTGCCCAGAGCACAGTAGACTTAAATATATAGACCTCACTGACAGAAAATAAAGTTCCTATCCTCCCCGGCTCTCCACTCGTGTGTGTGTGTGTGTGTGTGTGTGAGTCTGCTCATTTTTCCTACGGGTGATCTGTGGTTTTCCCTCGCCCCTTCACTCCAGACTGTCGGCCTGCAGGCAGGAGACAAGTCCTAGAGCTGAGCCAAGAAGGGAAGGACAGCATGTGGAATGCGGTCATGCGTGACTCAAAGACATTGAACAAAGACAACTACATCCAACACATGTACACATTAAAATCTTTTAAAAGTAAACCAGCTGGGCATGGTGGCGCACACCTTTAATCCTAGCACTTGGGAGGCAGAGGCAGGCGGATCTTTTTGAGTTCAAGGCCAGCCTGGTCTACAGAGTGAGTTCCAGGACAGCTGGGAGTACAGGGAGACCCTGTCTCGAAAAGAGCTCCCCTGAAAAAAAAGGAAACCAAAGTTGGGTGTGATGGTACTTGCCTTTAATCTCAGCAGAGGCAGGTGGATTTTTGTGAGATCAAGGCCAGCCTAGTCTACATAGCAAGTTCCAGGCCAGCTGGGAGTACAGGGAGACTGTCTCACAAACAAACAAAAAGAAGATTTAAGATGATTATTCCTCACAAACCAAAGGAAAATAATCATTTTCAGGAATATTCCATCTTGGCTGTGCTTCTATTTCAGGACCCTCTCTCTACTTTGCCTAAGACAGGATTTCTCTTCAGCTTAGTTTCTGGAGGTTCATCCTCAAACTGAGAAATTACAGAATTTAACATAATATCAAAAAGGGATGTTCAGGCATCCAAGGGCTGGTAGCAAAGAGGAGCCATTACCACAAGAGAAGGGAAAAGTTTCCAGAATGTACAGGAACTGTGGCTTCTAATACAATGTAGCAGCCACACAAGGAAAGCCAGGCACTGTACCATCATCACTGGCTTGCTGAATCCCTGTCCTTGGATGCTCTGGCATACTCTCTGCAAGCTGGATGGGTAGGGAATGTTCTTGACCCCACATAGAGGTCAGGCCTTAGGAGCACAGAGCAGGCTGCAGGAGAACAGAAAGACCTATAGGGCAAATAGAAACAAGCCCTCTACTTTTTTGGAAAGTCAGCTCTTATATAGAGGACATTCTTGTTGTTGTTGTTGGTCTTTTTGAGACAGGGTCTCCCTGTAGCTCCGGATGTCCTGGAACTCACTCTGTAGACCAGGCTGGCCTTGAACTCACAAAGATCCGCCTGCCTCTGCCTCCCAAGTGCTAGGATTAAAGGTATGCATCACCATGCCCGGCTACAGAGGACAACTTTACCTTAAGGTACAGCCTTCGGTAGTGTACAGGAACTGGCAGTAACAATTCTCCAAATCAGTCATTCAGTGAAGAATAAGATCAGGGGCTTGGGTCAAGGGGCATGAAGGTAGACTTTGTTCAATCTATAGATAAGGGTAGGACTTTGACACTCCCAAGTCTGACTCTTCCTCAGCTTTTGGCCCATATAAGGCCAATGTGTCTCTTTTCTTTGGTTTGGAGGGTAACTACTTGGATAAGTTTAATGAGGCTGCTGAGTGTTGTGATAGTTTTCAACAACAAAAACTTATTCTTAGTTTTGGAAGTCAAAAGTGTGAGTTCAAAATGTCAGCAGGTGCATTAGTTAATTCTTCTTGTGACAAAATACCTGACATACAACTTAAGGAAGCAAGGGTTTATTTTGGCTCACAGTTTGAGGATAACAGTCCATTGTGGCAGAAGCTCGAGGCAGCTGGTCCCATTGTATCCCCAAAGGCTCAAACTTGAATACTTTGTCCCAGTTAGTAGTGATGTGGGGGTGGTGGTGTATGGAACCTTTAAGAGATGCAGCTTGCTGGAGGAGGCACAGAGCCTTGTCCTCCTGTTTGCTCTCTCTGCTTCATGTTTGGGGTTGAAGATGTGAGCACTCAGCTTTCTACTCCAGTTGCCATGCCTGCTGCTTGCTGCCATGCCTCCCTGCCTCTTTTGGAACCATAAGCGAAAATAAACTCATATTTCTGTAAGTTGCCCTTGGTCATGGGGTTTTACCACAGTAACAGAAAAGTAACTAATACAGAAAAAAAGTTAACTGATACCAGAGAGTGGGCTGTCAATATGAAGAACTTGAGCATGTTAATTTTTTGAGACACGTGTAAAATTTTGGAACTTGGGACTGGAAAAGCAGTTGAATGCTGTAAGCTGAACTTAATAATGGGCCTTTTCTACTAAGGGCCTAGGAGACAGTAGTATTAAAAGTAATGTGGAATTTAGAGGACTGGCCCATCAGAAGAAGAGGGAAACAAGGACTTAAACAGCAACTGGGCTAGTGGCTGTTCCTTTGATATTTTGACACAGAATGTGGCTGCTTCCTAACTGTATTAGTCACTTTTCTGTTGCTGTGATAAAGCACCACGACCAAGGAACTTATAAAAGGAAGAGTTTATTTGAGCTTATGATTGGCAGTTCCAGGGAATTAGAGTCCATTGTGGCGGGAGGCATGGCGGCTGGATCTGGAGCGGCAGGCCGAGGGTCACATCTCGTGAAGAGCACAGGAAACAGAGAGGAAGCAACTGTAGACCACGAGGCTTGTTAAGCTCACTAAGCCTGCCCCCAATGACACACTTCCTGCAGCATGGCCACACACCCCAAGACCTCCAAAAACAGCGCCACCAACTGGAGACAAACGTCTGAATACCTAGAGCCTATGGGGGACACACATTCAAACCACCACACTGCCCTTTCCTAAGAATTTGCCTGAGGCTAACTTAAAACATAATGGACTAATTTCTTTGGTGGAGGAAATTTCAAGACAGCATAATACTGAATCTGTGGTATGGTTATTATTGATACTGCGTTAGCAGGTTTACAGTGAAAAAAGGACATGAGTAAGAAATACAAAATGTAGTTTAGAGAGAAAAATCACTAGGAAGCTTAGTGTTGCACTGAAAGCATGTGCTGGAGGAGACACTATAATTTTGTGGGGGGATGAAGGGGTCTTTTTTCTTTTTTGGTCTTTTCAAAACAGGGTCTCCCTGTAGCCCCAGCTGTCTTGTAACTCACTCTGTAGACCAGGCTGGCCTTGAACTCACAAAGATCTGCCTGCCTCTGCCTCCTAAGTGCTAGGATTAAAGGCATGTGCCACCACTCCCAGCGAGGGGGTCTTTTTTTTTTAATTTTATTTATTTATTTCTGTATGTGTATGAGTGTACTGTCTGCATGCAGGTTTGTGCACCCGTGTTGTGCAATGCCGTGGAGGTCAAAAGAGGGTGTTGGATTCCCCTGGAATTGGAGTTCTCCTAGAATTGGAGTTTCAGATGGTTCTTGGCCACCATGTGGGTGCTGGGGATCGAACCCAGGTCCTCTGTAAGAGTGGTCAGTGCTCTTAACCGCTAGGCCATCTCTCCAGCCCTGGGGCTCTTTTTTGAGACAGGGTCTCCCCGTAGCCCCAGCTGGCCTGGAACTTACTATGTAGACCAGGCCAGCTTTGAACTCACAGAGCTCTGCCTGCCTTTGCCTCCCCATGCCCAGCCACAGCTATAATTGTTAACAGGCTATAATTGTTAAGGAGATTACCACCATTAAGGAGAGGCTTCCTCCTCTGCCCTGGAACAATCAGAAGGGGGCCCTCTGGGCAAGACCCCATCCAATTAAGCTTCAAACATTTGAAAGAAGTAAAGTGATGACTTCAACATAAAAACACTGCTGCAAATGTAATCCAAGGGGGTGAGGGTCCATCCCAAACTGGCAGTACGACATGGCAGGGTCACTCATACAGTACTGGGTTTGGAGGCATGGAAGATACAAGAGTGAAAGGATCCTGGCATCTTCCTCCACAGGTTTGGGGAGCTGCTGATGCCAGGCAACGTGTGCCAGTGGTGGAGTTGCTACTGACAGGCCCAGAATGGGGAAGGAGGCCTTGAGAGGCTACTGCATTGTTGTAGTTTGTCTTCCATTGCTATGACAAAACACTCTGACCAACACCAACTTGGGGAGGAAAGGGTTTATTCAGCTTACATCTCCTGGGTCACAGTTCATCACTTAGGGAGCCCAAGGCAGTAACTCAGGGCAGGAACCTGGAGGCAGGAGCTGAAGCACAAGCCATGGAGGACTGCTGTTCACTGGCTTGCTCCTGGCTTGCTCTCTGGCTCATGCCCAGCCTGCCTTCTTATACTGTCACTGCTCAACAATCAAGACAATACTCCACAGATGTGGCCACAGGCCAATCCAATGGAGCCAATTCCCCAACTGAGGATCCCTCAACCCAGGTGTGTCAAGTTGACACTAAAGCTATCCAGCACAATTGACCCCTTGTCAACTTGACACACAAAACACATCACTATTAAACCACCACCTTTCCAGTTCTTATCCCCAAAATATGATGTTAACATGAATCACAACCTAAGACAGTACAACCTCAAAAGCCTCACAGTCCTTAAAATGTCCAAACACTTAAACGTTCACAGTCCGTTAAAAGTCTCTTAACTGTGGGCTGCTGTAAAATCCAAAACAAGTACTGTCTTATTTCAAAGGGAAGAATCAGGCACTCTCAAACAAAACCTAAGTCCAGCAAAGTAGCTCAAGGCTGGACACCTGGGATTCACTCACGATCTTCTGGGCTCCAAAGGGTCTCGGCAGCTCCCCCTCTCCGACTCTGCCGTCCATGGCACACTCATCTCGCAGGCCCAGGCCGACTCTATTCTACACCTACTGCTGCTCTTGGTGGTCGTCCCAGGGTACCGGCATCTCCAAAAAGCTGGGGTCGCTACTGAAACTGAGGCAGCACCTTCACCAATGGTCTCTTCTGACCTCTCCTGGTGCAAAGCCTCAGCTTCTCTCCATGACCCCTGCAATCCTGGGGTCTTCACAGCAACCAAGTTGCACTTCCACCAATGGTCTTTCCTGACCTCTCACAGTGCCAAGCCTTGGCTGCTCTCTGTGACCCCCTCAAATTTCAACACCGGAACCATATAGGAGACTCTTACACGTTACCAAGTCCGGCTTCTGGCTCGAGATGGAGGCTCAGGCCCTTTCTGGGTCACAGCTTCTGTGTGCTGACCTTGAAGATATTCTCCCCAGAAGATTTCACCTCAGTGATGCTGGTCTCTTGTTACTTACAGGTGATTTTTCAGCCCCAGCTAACCAGCATCAATTGCCCCAGTACCACAAAAATTTCACTTCAGGTTCTGGTCTCTTGTTACCTTCAGCTGATTCTCCAGCCCCAGCTGACCAGAACCCACAGATTACACAGTTCTGATGATCTCTACTCTCCTTTGAAACTAGAAACTTCACAAGCCAGGCCTCCATCTTCTACAACTCCTTCAGCAAAACTGCTCCAAGCTCCACAGCAACAATCTTTAGGCATTCAATGATCTTCCCAGCCCAAAGTTCCAAACGCTTCCACAATCCTTCCCCAAAACACCAAGGTCAGGTCTGTCACAGCAATACCCCACTCTACTGGTACCAATTTCTGTTGTAGTTTGTCTTCCATTGCTATGACAAAACACTCTGACCAACACCAACTTGGGGAGGAAAGGGTTTATTCAGCTTACATCTCCTGGGTCACAGTTCATCACTTAGGGAGCCCAAGGCAGTAACTCAGGGCAGGAACCTGGAGGCAGGAGCTGAAGCACAAGCCATGGAGGACTGCTGTTCACTGGCTTGCTCCTGGCTTGCTCTCTGGCTCATGCCCAGCCTGCCTTCTTATACTGTCACTGCTCAACAATCAAGACAATACTCCACAGATGTGGCCACAGGCCAATCCAATGGAGCCAATTCCCCAACTGAGGATCCCTCAACCCAGGTGTGTCAAGTTGACACTAAAGCTATCCAGCACATGCATGAAGTGAAAATGAAACCTGGTTTACAAAAGTTCCAAATAAGGGACAAGTAGCTGTAGAATTGAGTGTTTGACCTGCTGGGATTCCATCTTGATTTGGTCCAGTAGTTCTCCACTGTGCTCCATCACTCCCTATTGGAATGGGAATGTATATTGGTGCCATTGTATGTTGGAAGAATGTTCATTGGTTTTTATTTTATAGGGAGTAGGAGGCCCCAGTTAAAAGACTGCCTTAAGTCTCAAAAGAGACTTTGGATTTCTCTTTTTGAACAGTGCTGAAACAGAAAGACTATGGGGACTTTTAAAGTTGGACTAAATGCATTTTCATTATGATATGGCCTTGAGTCTGTGGGAGCCAGGGAGTAGAATGTGGCAGTTTGAATGACAAATGTTCCCCACAGGCTCAAGTACATTTTGCACCCATTTGGTGCCACGGTTTGGGAGGTCATGGGATCTTTAGCAAGTGTACCCTTGCTGGAGAAATGTGTCACAGGATAGGGTGGGATGGGGGAAGGTTGAGAGTTCATAGCCCCTTGCCTCCACTTGGTTTGCTCTTTCTGCTTCATGGTTGGTTGTTGAGGATATGAACCCAGCTTCCTTCTCCAGCTCCCACCATGATGGACTTTAAAAAACATCTTATTTCTGTATTAATGTGTATGAATGTATTGTCGACATGTATGTAATTGCAGTTGTGTCATGCAGTGCCTGAGGAAGTCAGAGGGTGCCAGATTCTTAGCCAACATATGAGTGGTAAGAATCAAACCCTAGTCCTCTGCAAGAGCAGTGCATGTTTTTGTTTGTTTGTTTTTTGGGTTTTTTTTTTTTTGTCTTTTTGAGACAGGGTCCCCTGTAACCCCAGCTGTCCTGGAACTTGCTATATACACCAGGCTGGCCTTGAAGTCACAGAGATCTGCCTGCCTCTGCCTCCCAAGTGCTGGGACTAAAGGCATACACCACAATGCCTGGCTAGTGGGTACTCTTAACTGCTGAGCCATCTCTCCAGTCCCATGATGGACTCTTACCACTCTGAAACTGTAAGCCCAAATAAATCCTTCCTTCTATAAGTTGGTCTTGGTTATGGTATTTTTTTTTAAACTGATAAGAACAGATACTACACTTGATGTTAGCCAAAAGGCCGAGAAGCGATTTGGTTGTGGTATTTTATCATAGCAATAGAAAATAGCTAATATACATTGACAGTAGGGAAGCAGAGAACAGTGGATGCTTTTGTTCAACTCTTTCTCCTTTTTATTCAGTCCTGGATCCCAGGCCATGGGATGGTACTGCCCACATTTCGGGTGGGTCTTCCAGAGAATCTTACACAGACGTGCCCAGAGGCTGGTTTCCATGGTGATCCTAAGTCCCTTCAAGATGAATCATCACAGGAGAGCTGGTACCTATGGATGGCCCTGAGGCACAATCTGTTCCTAGTTTTTCTGCTTGGCTTGTAGATAGCTATCTTTTCTCTGTGCACGTTCACATCATCTTTCCTGGGTACCTATCCATGTCTAAATTTCCTCTCATAAGGATATCTAGCAAAGTAAGGCCCAGCCTAATTACCTTATTTAATTACCTACTTAAAGACCTTATCATCAAATATGGTCACATTCTGAAGAACTCTCACTTAGAATTTCAACATGTGTAGTAGTGCTATAGACCGAATTTTTTTTCTTACTACATTATCAGTAAAGACTCCTGTGCACAGTAGTGGTGAAGATTGAATGAAGGCCAATAGCCTGCCTATGGTCCTTAGGATGACCACTTGCCTTAAATCAGGTGAAATTTGGAATCAGAGATTCTACCCCACTCATTTCCAGAGCAAATCCCCATGGATTAATCCTCTTGGCATAACCTTGGGTGGTGGGATTATGGGTGACATGTTACCTTCAAGCCTTCTGCAAATATTTACTAGATAGTGAACACTGGGCTAGATGGGTCCTCAGTGGCAACAGGAAGAAGGCTGGTTCTCTTCTGGCAGAGCTAAGAATATATGCAGTGTATTTTGCATTAGTACCAAAGCCTGGTCCTGGGGCTCATATGCTGTATTATGCCTAGCATGAAGCTCTGGTCATCAGCCCAGACTTCTTCACCCCTCTGTGGGATTTTCTCCACTGTCATTGTTCTCCTGACTGGGACCATAGAACATGCATTGGATACTTTTTGCTGTGCCTGGCTGTCATTGGCTCACCTGTCTCCATGCCCATCTTTTTTTTTTTAATTATTTATTTATTTATTTTCTATGTGTATGAATGTACTGTCTGTCCATGCCCATCTTAAGCCTTGTCTGTAAGGCCTGAATCAAAATTCTTCAGAGGACTACCCTTAGCCTCTGCAGCTACTTTGCTCACTTGTAGGTAAGGAGAGGGGACTTTACTTTTGTCCCTGTACCTTCTCCCTTTCAGACCTTAACAATGCTGGGGAGAGTTTAGAACAGGGTCTGTTGGCAAAAACACAGCCTCGCATTTGAAATCAAATGAAATGGCTAGCGGTGTAGCTCAGTGATGGAGCATTTGCCCAGTGCGTGTGAGGTTCAACCTCTAGAATACCACCTGCCCCTTCTACGTACACAATTAATTTAAAATAATGACCCAGGGGCTGGAGAGATGGCCTACCGGTTAAGAGCACTGACTGCTCTTGCAGAGGACCCGGGTTGGATTCCCAGCACCCACATGGCCGCTGAGAACCATCTTTAACTCCAGTTCTAGGGGAATCCGACACCCTCTTCTGACCTCTGCAGCATTGCACGACACGGGTGCACAAACCTCCATGCAGACAGTACATTCATACACATAAAAGAAATAAAATAATGACCCAATGAAGAGTGCAGCCTTATGACACTGAAAAGACTTAAGGGTGTGGTGGCATAAGCCTTTAATCCTAGCACTTGGGAGGCAGAGGCAGGTGGATCTTTGTGAGTTCAAGGCCAGCCTGGTCTACAGAGTGAGCTCCAGGACAGCTGGGGCTCCAGGGAGACCCTGTCTTGAAAAGAAAAAAAAAATTATGTTACTGTGGTGGTTTGAATGAGTGTCCCCCATAGGCTGTAAGTATTCAGACATTTGTCTCCAGTTGGTGGCACTGTTTTTGGAGGTCTTAGAAGGTGTGGCCATGCTGGAGGAAGTGCATTGTTGGGGGCAGGCTTAGTGAGTTTTAACAAGCCTCATGGTCTACAGTTGCTCTCTCTCTGCTTCCTGTGCTCATTGTGAGATGTGACCCTGTGCATGCTGCTCCAGCTCCAGCCGCCATGCCTCCTGCCACAAAGGACTCTAATTCCCTGGAACCGTCAATCGTAAGCTCAAATAAACTGTTCCTTTTATAAGTTCCTCGGTCATGGTGCTTTATCACAGCAACAGAAAAGTGACTAATACAGTAATTTGGTACCAGAGAGTGGGCTGTTGGCTGTGAAGAACCTGACCATGTGGATGTTTGGAGAAATGTGGAAGACTTTGGAACTTTGGGCTAGAATGGCTGTTGACTACTGTAAGCAGAGCTTAAAGGGCCATTCTAGTGGAGGCCTGGAAGAAAGCATGGCTGCAAAAGATGTGGTTCCAGGGGAAAATAAAGACTTAGGCAGCAACTGGGGTATTTTGATAAAGAGTCTGGCAGCAGTTTGCCCGAAGCCCAAATGCTTGCCTGATGCTAAGTTGAAAAGCAATGGACGTCTTTGGAGGAGGATATTTCAAGACAGCCTAATGTAGAAATGGTGGCGTGGCTTTTAATGGTGAATATTATACAGATCTACAGTGAAGAAGAGCAGATGGGGCAGAAAGAAATGCAGAATGTACAGTTTGGATCTGAAAACCTCACTAAGAAGATTAAAGGTGGTGCCAAGCCTTGTGAAGGAGAGGCTCCCTTTCATAAGGAGACTAAAGTGATTAAGGAGAGGCCTGGAGATTTACAAGTAAACAAAAGAATCAGTACCTTCAGGGCAAGACCACACCCAGCTAATCCTCCAACAAGTCCAGGGCAGAGAAAAATTGCAAATGTGGTTAAAGTAGGAGAGAGTCCATCCTGAACTTGCAGCCAGATTTGGCAATTTCACTCACGTGGTGCTGGCTTTAGAGGCATGAAGTTTGCATGAGTGAAGGGTTCATCAGTTCTTCCTCCACGGTTTCAGAGAGCTGCCAAGGTCAGGCAGAGTGCAGCAGGGGTGTCCCTGAATAAAGAAGGCCCTGATAGGCCATTGCGTGAAACTGTGAATGTGATTCCTGGTTGGCAGCGGAGACCCCAAGAAGACATTCGAGATGCCAGACCTGTGAGATATTTGCCAAGGAAAGCTGCATACAGGGAGTGGTACCAGCCTAAGAAAGAGATGTATGTTGCAAGCAAAGCTGGAAGAGCTGAACCATCTAAGCCCTTTGGAAGTCAAGTCCTAGAAGTCTCACATGGAGCTACTGGACTTGGTGTTTGCCCTGCTGGTTTTCGGTCTTTTTTTGGTCCAGTATTTCCTCACTATGCCTCTATTCCTCCCTTTTGGGATGGGAATGTGTATTCGGTTCCACTGTATGTTGGGAGAATGTAATTTGTCTTTTGATTTTACAGGAACTTACAGTTTGGGAGATTGGCCTGAGTTTCAGAGGAGACTTTGGACTGTGGACTTTTGAATGGCATTGAGACTGGTAAAGACTGTGGGGACTTTTAAGGTTGGACTAAATGCATTTTGCATTTTATATGGTCAGGAGCCTATGGGGGCCAGGTGGTGGAATGTGGTGGTTTGAATGAGTGTCCCCCATAGGCTGTAAGTATTCAGACATTTGTCTCCAGTTGGTGGCACTGTTTTTGGAGGTCTTAGAAGGTGTGGCTGTGCTGGAGGAAGTGCGTTGTTGGGGGCAGGCTTAGTGAGTTTTCACAAGCCTCATGGTCTACAGTTGCTCTCTGCTTCCTGTGCTCATTGCAAGATGTGACCCTCTGCATGCTGCTCCAGCTCCAGCCGCCATGCTTCCCGCCACAATGGACTCTAATTCCCTGAACTGTCAATTGTAAGCTCAAATAAACTCTTCCTTTTATAAGTTCCTTGGTCATGGTGTTTTATCACAGCAACAGAAAAGTGACTAATACAGTTACAAATAGAATCTAGACCCGTGTCACGCTCCCAACCCCCCCCCACCCCACCAGATTCACCCTTTCAGTCAGTTCTTTGATGCAGTCTCTTCTGTTGTTGGTGCTGTTGTTGTTCTTTCCATTATGCATCACTCCCAACAAGAAATGTTTACAACTGTTATTGGCACTTGCATCTACAGATGAGGGATACCATTCGTCATTTGTTATTCTGGGACTGTGTTACTGCACTTAACATAGTATCTTCCAGTTCCATCCATTTACCTGCAAAGTTCATGATGTCATCTTTTTTTTACTGCTGCATAGAACTCCATTGTGTAGATGTACCACATTTTCTCTATCCACTCGTCAGTTGAGGGGCATTTGGGTTGGTTCCAGCTTTTTGCTATTGTGAACAGAGCTGCAATAAACATAGCTGTGCTTGTATCTCTGTGGTAAGAAGAGTCTTGTAGGTATATACCCAGGAGTGGTATGCCTGGGTCAGCTGGTAAACTCATTTTGAGTGAGCCATTTCTTATGGGAAAGGATGACTGAGAGCAGAAGCATGTGCTATGAAAAATGGAGTCACTTAATAAACACATCACATTGGGCTTGTTCTCAGCCACCAGCATACACCAAAGATGCTCAGATTAGGCTTCTAAATGGTGGTGGTGTGATTCTGAAGGAGAGGCCATTGTGGATATTCTTTTTTTTGGGGGGGGGTCTTTTTGAGACAAGGTCTCCCTATAGCCCCACCTGTCCTGGAACTCACTCTGTAGACCAGGCTGGCCTTGAATTCACAGAGATTAACACTAGCAGAGGTCCCAGCTGAATACAGCCACAAGAATTTTAAATGTACCAGCTGAAGACTACTCAGCTGAGCCCTGTCAACTCACCCCTGAAGAACAAATTGTTATTAACTGCTGTTTGGGGATGATTGTGTGCCAATAGATAAGACATTTCTTTTCTTTTCTTTTCTTTTTTTTTTTTTCTTTTCAAGACAGGGTCTCCCTGTAGTCCCAGCTGTCCTGGAACTCACTTTGTAGACCAGGCTGGCCTTGAACTCACAGACATCTGTCTGCCTCCCAAGTGCTGGGATTAAAGATGTGCACCACCACACCCAGCTTTTTTTTTTTTTTTTAATGATTTGGGTAGGTGTGGTGATGCATGCTTTTAATTCCAGCACTCCAGAGGCAGAAGCAGGAGGATCTCTGTGAGTTCAAGGCCAGCCTGGTCTACATAAGTGAGCTCCAGGCCAGCTAAGACTAAAAGGAGACCCTATCTCAAAAATTACCAACAACAAAACAACCAAAAAAAAAAGCAGTAACTGTGGGTAAGTTAAAAATTTGTTAATTCTTGGGGCTGGAGAGATAGCCTAGCGGTTAAGAGCACCGACTCCTCTTGCAGAGGACCCGGGTTGGATCCCCAGCACCCACATGGCGGCTGAGAACCGTCTATAACTCCAATCCCAGGAGAACTCCAGTTCTAGGGGAATCCGAGACCCTCTTCTGACCTCCACGGCATTGCCCGACATGGGTGCACAAACCTACATGCAGACAGTACACTCATACACATACAAAAATAAATAAAAAATTAAAAAAGTTTGCAATTCTTCCATCTGATTTTAAAGACAATAATTACAATTATTACTAATTACAAATGTAGTAATTACAAATCATGTAAAGTATGTAAAGTATGCTCTCTGACCATACCAGAATTCAATTAGAAATCAGTAATAGACATAAATGCAGGGAATTCAAGAATAAGGAAATTATACAATGTGTTCCTGTCAGAGTTTATTGTTGTCTGAGTAGTCCTTTATACACGCGTGGCTGACATCCACATGCTGTTTGTTGTTCTACTCTCCTTGGCTTACCTCAGGCAAGAAGAGGGGAGGGACCGCCAGGGATTTTACAGGAGGAAATAGAAAGATAAAGATGGACATACAGGCAAACACACATACATGGACTCAGAGAAGGCCTGAGGGAACAGACTGAATTTTATTGTTGGAACTCAGGGCTTATATACTAACCCAATACAACTGGGGGCTGGGGCAGGTAATTGGGATGAGGGAACCTCAGGCTAAAATCCAGATCAAAGTTCTTTCCTGAGAGATCAAAGGACAATCCAGACTTTCACAGGTCTGTGAGAGACAGCAGGGGTCAAGGCTTCAGGTAATTGATTTTAAGTGCTTCTGCCAAAAGAATAGCCACATGTTCCTAAGGAATGAATCAAAGGATAGCTTACAAATGAAATTAGAAAATACTTATAAAACCCACTTATGATCTGTAGTAAAGAGGTTTGAAAGGAAATTTTAGCTGTCAATGCCTATATTGAAAAGATCCCACTTGGGAGGCAGAGACAGGCGGATCTTTGTAAGTTCAAGGCCAGCCTGGTCTACAAGGTGAGTTCCAGGACAACTGGGGCTACAGGGAGACCCTGTCTCGAAAAGATCCCAAATCAGGGCTGGAGGAATGGCTCAGTGGCTAAGGGGACATTCTTTTCCATGTCAGATGGCTAACAACTCCCTATAACTACAGTTCCAGAGGATCCAATACCCTCTGATTTCCACAGGCACCTGCATCCATGTGTTGCACAGAAACTCACACAGGCACAGACACAAATGTTTTTTTTTCTGGTCTTTTTGAAACAAGGCTTCCCTGTAGCTCTAGTTGGCTGGAACACACCATATAGACTACACTGGCCCTGTACTCACAGAGATCCTCCTGCTTCTGCCTTCAGAGTGCTGGGATTAAAGACATATGCCACCACGCCCAGATACTGGTGCATTTTATTTCTTCATGAGAATTTGAGTTACTGCAAAGTGCCCTTTACTTTCAGCCCAAAGACTCCCTTTAGTACTTAGGTTAGCAACTCAGCTTTTATCTGGGAACACCTTCATTTAAACTTCCTCAAAGAGTTTTTTTGAATATAGAATTCTTGGATGAATTTTTTTTCTTCTCTTGGCACTTTGAACATGTCATCCCATTACCGCCTACTAGTACATAGTTTCTGATAAGAAATCAGCTGTTACTCTTAATGAGCTTCCCTGTACATAGTGAATTAGGTGCTTCTCTTTTACTGCTTTTGACATTTCCATCTTTCCAGTCTAATCAGGATGCATTTAGCTGGGGATCTTCTTGAGTTTATTATTTTATTTTATTTTTTGAACTGATTGAGCTTCTTGGATATGTAATGATCTCCATCATATTTGGAAAGTTTTGGCTATTATTTCTATTTATTTATTTATTTATTTATTTATTTATTTATTTATTTATTTATTTTTGTATGTGTATGAGTGTACTGTCTGCATGTAGGTTTGTGCACCCTTGTCGTGGAATGCTGCAGAGGTCAGAAGAGGGTCTCAGATTCCCCTGGAAATGGAGTTCTCCTGGAATTGGAGTTACAGACGGCTCTCAGCTGCCATGTGGGTGCTGGGAATCGAACTCAGGTCCTCTGCAAGAGCAGTCTGTGCTCTTAACCGCTAGGCCATCTCTCCCCGTTTCATTAAATATTTTTTCCTTCTCTTTTCTTTTAGGATACCCTTTATATCTATCATCTATCTATCTATCTATCTATCTATCTATCTATCTATCTATCTATCTATCATCTATCTATCTACTGATGGTTTGCTCATTTTTCTTCATTTTTACTTTTTAATTTTTGTTCCTCAAACCAGATAATCTCAATTGATCTACAAGTTTTCTAATTCTTTCTTTGGTCTGTTCAAATCTACTGCTGGATATTAAAGAACTTTTAAGTTCACTCATTGCATTTCTTGGCTCCAGAATAGCCTTGAGTTCCTTTTTTAATGATTTGTTTCTTTATTGCTATTCTCTGTTGGGTGAGACATTCTTTGCACATTTGCACATCTTTTTTTTTTTTTTTTTTGGTCTTTTCAAGACAGGGTCTCCCTGTAGCTCCAGCTGTCCTGGAACTCACTCTGTAGACCAGGCTAGCCTTGAACTCACAAAGATCCGCCTGCCTCTGCCTCCCAAGTGCTAGGATTAAAGGCGTGTGCCACCACGCCCGCTTTGTACATCTCTATGACAGTCAAAGTATATGTCTATGAAGTCCAACATCTGGGCTTCATGAAGGACTCTTTCTATTACCTGATTTTACTTCCTATGTAGGAGTCATACTTTTTTTTCTTTAAACATCTCACAATTTAGTTGAAGATGGGTACTTCAGATAATGTGGTAGCTCCCCAAATCACATTTTCCCCCCTCTGAGTTTGTTATTGCTGCCTATTGTACTAATTGCTGTGTTTGTCCAATGACCTTTCCAAATTAATTTCCTAAAGTTTGTATGTGCACTACTGAAGTCTCTATATGATTAGCTTACCTCTCAGCTGATGACTGGACAGAAATTTCTTTAAACACCTGGAACTAGAATACCCCGTAGTCTCTGTTAAGGAGCTCTGTACATATTTTGTCGGGTGCCTTCAGCAATCAGGCAGTTTGCATGTATGCACAGTTTTTATTTCCATCTTGCACAAAGTTTCAGTTTCCTGAGCACCTGTACCACCCTATACACACACATGCCCTTCTAGGTTCCTGTGCCAACCTATACACACACATGCCCTTCTAGGCTCCTGTACTATCCTATGCACCCACATGCCCTTCTACGTTCTTGTGCCACCCTATGCACACACATGCCCTTCTAGGTTCCTGTGCCACCCTTGCATGCACATGTCCTTCTAGGCTCCTGTACTACCCTATGCAGGCACATGCCCTTCTAGGTTCCTAGAAGTCTCCTGACACTTTTCAAAGTCCTTAATTGTTCAGCATTTTGGTTAGTTTATTTTCCCACAATTGTTATCCACCACTTGAATTATAATATTAAAATACTTAGTAATCGTGCCCTCTCGGGAAGAGGGTGGTGGGGGTGGTGGTTATGACTTTGCTAGTTCCAATGAGACCACATAAAAATAACCCTTTTGGGGCTGGAGAGATAGCCTAGGGGTTAAGAGCGCCGACCGCTCTTACAGAGGACCCGGGTTCGATCCCCAGCACCCACATGGTGGCCGAGAACCGTCTGAAACTCCAATTCCAGGAGAACTCCAGCTCCAGGGGAATCCGACACCCTCTTCTGACCTCCGCGGCATTGCACAACACGGGTGCACAAACTTGCATGCAGACAGTACATTCATACACATACAGAAATAAATAAAATTAATAAAAAATTAACCCTTTTTAGGAAGTCCTCCAGAGTCAGACTCTTCCTTGGGAGTGAGGCTCTGAAAGAGTTGAGGCCCTGTCTGTTCTGTTGGTATAGATACTAGGAATGGTATAGATACTAGGGTGTCAGAGCTGGAGGAGGAGAGAGAGCTAACACAGGTGAAATGCTACAGGGCTTCCCCTCTGACTGAGATTCAGCTGTTTTTCTGGAGGTTAGAGGAGTTGCTACAAGCCTTTAATTTCCAGAGCTCTGAAAAAGTTGACAATATTTGCCAGCCCTTTTCATTGCTTTTATGGAAGGACACATATTTTGAGGTCTTTGACCCACAATTTTACTGACATTGCCTTTTGAGTCAGTCATGATATTAAAATGGGTAAGTCAATGAAACAGCGCCTACCTGGCATACAAGACTGAGAAGAATAAAGTTATTGCAAAAACACCGTCAAAACCACAAAAGTGGAGCTGGAAAAATGGCTCAGCAGTTAAGAGCACTGGCAGCTCTTGCAGAAAGCCCAGATTTGATTCTCAGCACCCACAAGTGGCTAATAACTGTCCATACTCCAGTACCAGTGGAATCCAATGCATTCTTCTGACTTCTGAGAAATTGCATGATACGGGTGCACTTATATTACATTCAGGCAATATACTCATATACACAAAATGAAAATAAAGTATTTTCAGGGCTGGAGAGTTGGCTCAGTAGTTAAGAGCATGGACTGCTCTTACAGAGGACCCGGGTTTGAGTCCCAGCACCCACATGGTGGCTAAGAACCATCTTTAACTCCCGTTCCAGGGGAATACGACGCCCTCTTCTGACCTCCATGGCATTGCACGACCCGGGTGCACCAACCTACATGCAGACAGTACATTCATACACATAAAAAAAAAAAGGAAATAAGGGGGCTGGAGAGATGGCCTAGCGGTTAAGAATGCCGACTGTTCTTACAGAGGACCCGGGTTCGATCCCCAGCACCCACATGGCGGCTGAGAACCGTCTGAAACTCCAATTCCAGGAGAACTCCAGTTCCAGGGGAATCCGACACCATCTTCTGACCTCCGCGGCATTGCACGACATGGTGTACAAACTTGCAAGCAGACAGTACATTCATACACATACAGAAATAAATAAAAATTAATTAAAAAAAATTTAAAAAAGGAAATAAAAAATAATGAAGTATTTTCAGGGCTGGAGAGATGGGTCAGTGTTTAAACCCATAAGACCTGGGGTTCGGGTCCTAGGACCCACAGAGCAGCTACCAACCAGTCTAGCTCCAGTTCCGGGGGATCTAATGCCCTCTTCTGGCCTCTTTTGGGCATTACACCACACGGGTGCACTTACATACACGCAAGCATTACACTCACACATATATTTTTTTTAATTTTTATTTTTTGGTATTTTTTTGAGACAGGGACTCCCTTTAGTCCCAGCTGGCCTGGAGCTCTCTATGTTGACCAGGCTGCTCTTGAACTCAAAGAGATCCGCCTGCCTCTGCCTCCCGAGTGCTCGGATTAAAGGCATGCACTACCATGCCTGGCCAAAATATATATTTCATTTTTTTTTTATTTCATAAAAAATAAAAAACCACAAATGTGGCACTCTTTGTTAATTAGAACATATATTTTTTATTTATTTTTTATGTGTATGAATGTACTGTCTGCATGTAGGTTGATGCACCCGTATCATGCAATGCTGTGGAGGTCAGAAGAGGGTGTTGGATTCCCCTGGAACTGGAGTTAAAGACAGTTCTTAGCTGCCATGTGGGTGCTGGGAATCAAACCCGGGTCCTCTGCAAGAGTAGTTGGTGCTCTTAACCGCTGAGCCATCTGTCCAGCTCCAATTAGAATATATTTAAATTTTTTTACTAACCTCAAGCCCTTTAAATACCCTGACCTTAAAGGTAACATATGAGTCCTTGCCTGTGAACAACTTTGAAAGATTTGAGCTATCTTTATTCATCAGGAGCGGGGGAAGAAAGATTCGCCTCTTATGGGCCGTACCTACCATTTTCTCTCTGGAAAAAAAAAAAAGGAATCTTCTACACGTGCTGAAGCTAGAGTAACATTTGGGTCGGCCTGGCAATTCCGGGGGATTGTTTCCATTTGTTCCGGGGAGGGGGCGGGGGAGGGACCAGGTCCGTCGCCTGCGGGGCCCGGCTTCCGTGGGCCGCTTCAAAGCCTGCTGCGTTTTCCGGGGCGACTCCCACGCCCCTCCACAGCTCTCCTGGCCGCAGAGGCGCCAAACCGGTCGCAGCGGGGCCGAGTGTGCCGGGGGCCGTCTAGAAGTTTCGTTCGTCCTCGGAGCTCGCTGCCGGAACGCTGGAGTGTTTCGGTCCAGTGGGGGCGCGGCTGCCCTCGCGCCCCCCCGTCCTGGCGGGCGCGGCCGGAGCCAGTGAGGAGCCGCGTGCCCCGTGGCCTCAATGCGCGCGCGCAGGAGGCCGTCGAGCCGCGCGGTGCCCAGCTGTGGGCTCTGAGTCGAGGGCGCTGGAGGCTCAGCTGTGGCACGAGGGCGTGGCGAGACCCCACGGCGCCTGTTTTCCCGGCCCGGCCCCGCTTTCGGTTTCGTTTCCCGCTACCTTCTCCGCCCTGTGGAGCAGCGGGGCCCGAGCCGGGCGTGTCCTCGTCGCGGCTGCCGGCGGGAGCCGCGGTCCGACGGCCATGGCTCAGGCCGCGGTGCTGGTGGCCGAGGTGACCCAGGTGCTGTGCGCGGCAGGCGGTGGCCTGGAGTTGGGGGAGCTGCGGCGCCGCTTGCGGGCGACCCTGGATGGTGACGCGCTGGAGCGGCTGCTGCGGGACCGCGGGAGCTTCGTGGTGGCCTCGCGGCCCGGCGGTGACGGCGGGGCGGCGGCCTCCGAGCGTGTGGTCCTGGCGGTGTCGTCGCTGCGTCTTTGCCGCGCGCAGCAGGGCCCCAAGCCGGGCTGCACCGGGCTGTGTGCGCAGCTGCACCTCTGCAAGTTCATGATCTACGGGGCCTGCAAGTTCCTGAGGGTCGGGTAAGCCCGGCCCAAGGTCGGCAGGCCGCAGAGCCTCCACTCCCACTCGGCCTGGGACCGTCTTCGAGTTGGTGGTGATGGTGGGGGGAGGCACAGCTAGGTGACTTTGCCATGGCCTCATTGGCTTCTTTCACTTACGAGTGTTAATTGAACATCTACTTAGTGGCTGGCAGTAAGTGGGTGCTGTCGGAGGACAGAGTGGTACCAGGTAGTTTTGAGCGGCAGGCAGCAAGGCTTACACCCACAGCTGCAAGGAAGGGTTGAAAGCCTCCCTCGGCCCTCATACACCTGCCTAGAAGCCCAAGCCACAATTTGTAGGTTTTTAAGGTATATAGGTCCCCTATCTCCTAGCCAAGGCCCTCTTGGGTTCCTTTTTGTATGTCTGTCTCTCACCCTCTAGCCACCCCCGCCACCCCGCCAGCTTTGGTTCACTTGGTGGCCTTGCCCAGTCTGGAACGCCCTTCCTGGTTTGCTCCTCCTGTAACTGAAAGATTTCATCCCTTTGAGCTCTTTCAACTCCTCACCATATCATACTGTTACTGTCCTTATAGCCTTATAGGGCTCCCTCCCCCAACCCTCCAAGTATAAAATTCTGTATGGAGGGGCTGGAGAGATGGTCTAGCGGTTAAGAGCGCCGACCGCTCTTGTAGAGGACCGGGGTTCGATCCCCAGCACCCACATGGCGGCTGAGAACCGTCTGTAACTCCAATTCCAGGAGAACTCCAGTTCCAGGGGAATCCTACACCCTCTTCTGACCTCTGCGACATTGCACAACACGGGTGCACAGACCTACATGCAGACAGTACATTCGTACACATAAAATAAATAAAATTAAAAATTCTTTTTTGTACGGAAAGAGGCCCCAGCTGTCTGTCCTGGCTGGCTCTCTACTGGCACCTGCACATAGCAGGTGATTAGTGAAATCTGTGGCATGGATTGCTGAGGTTTATGCTAAAGAATTTGGGCCTCACTTTGAAGGTGATAGGGCTTACCAAATGGCAGCCATTAGGTCTGCATTATAGAAAGATGCTTTGGGTAGTGGTGTGGATGCTGATTTAGCGGGGAATGTTGAGATTACCTGATTCGAAGCTAGTCCAGTTATGTAGGAGAATTAGTTCTTCTCCCCCTCCCCCTTTTTTTGTCTTAACACAGTAGACCTTATTTCTTAATGCTGTCAGGTTAGCAGCTTTGATCCATGCAGTCATTCAGGGATTCAGGCTGACCAATGTAGCTCCATCCACAGCATTTTTGAGGTAATTCTAGATACCAGATTACAGAGGTAAAAGGAAAAAAATGCACAGTAGAGGGTCTGGTGGGAAGTTTTAATGGGCCAGGTCTAGAAGTGGTAGACATCCTATCTACCAGAAGTTATCTCCTGACCCTACCTAGCTGGAAAGGGGCTGGGAAATGTGACATATAGGAATAATCCAGATTAGAACCTTCCACAGAATGTGTATGAGAAATCTGGCGAAGTTGAGTGGGTGACAGTGTGAAGAGACGGTGTCTGAGAAGTGATGATTCTCGTCTCTGTTCCTATTGTGGACTAAAAACAGATTTTCTATAATTTAAGAGGAAGACTGAATCCTCAAGTGCTGATTTGGGAGATGCTGAGTAGTAAATGCTATGGCCCCAGTCACAGGAGTGGACTAATCTGAGGGGTTGGGTCTACAGAGAGGTTGAGGGTGGGACTGTAGGAAATATGCAGGAAAGAGGGCACACAAGTGTGCTGAGTGAATGCAGTAATGGGGTAGCTGGTGTATCTTTGAAATGTACATATTTGCTGAAATAAACAGGAGTATCATTCTTAGGCTAATTCCAAAATTTGGGGTCAGATTTTACTTGTTCTGGAAATCTGGACATTTGATATTTATTGGCTTACATGAATGACTTTTTTTCTTTATAAATTTTCTTTCATTTATTTATTCTTGTATATACTGTCTGCATGTAGGTTTGTGCATCGGTGTCATGCAATGCCACGGAGGTCAGAAGAGGGTGTTGGATTCCCCTGGAACTGGAGTTCTCCTGGAATTGGAGTTACTTGGTTCTCAGCAACCATGTGGGTGCTAGGGATCGAACCCAGGTCCTCTGCAAGAGCAGTCTGCGCTCTTAACCGCTAGGCCATCTCTCCAGCCCCCCCCCTTTTGTTTCTTCTTTATACTTTACCTTTCTCTTTTCCCCTGATTTACACTGAGTTTTTTTTTTTTTTTTTGGTCTTTTCGAGACAGGGTCTCCCTGTAGCTCTGGCTGTCCTAGAACTCACTCTGTAGACCAGGCTGGCCATGAACTCACAGAGGTCCGCCCCCCTCTGCCTCCCAAGTGCTGGGATTAAAGGCTTGCACCACCACATCCGGAACACTAAGGAGTTCTTAAGCACTTCGGAGGCAGAGGCAGGCGGATCTTTGTGAGTTCAAGGCCAGCCTGGTCTACAGAGTGAGGACAGCTGGGGCTACAGGGAGACCCTGTCTTGAAAAGACAAAAAAAAAAAAAACAAACAAAAACCAAAACAAAAGCCATTCTTTTTCATGACTAAGGGAAAGTAAATGTGGTTGGCTGGACTTTCTTATATTTTCCTTGTGACTCTTCTTGTTTTCCTGATCAGGGGGTTAGCTTTGTAAGAAATGGGCCAGCAGCCCTGCTGCAGGCCTCAGACACCCAATGCTGTGCTCTGGAGGCAGTGTGTCTATCCAAGAATGGGATCCCACGAGCTGGCCGCCTTGTTTCAGCCCTGTGCTGCTCTTTGCTGGCTGGTAATCCTGGGCAAGTGGCTTTATAGCTCCCTCGGTTCCTTTATGATAATCTTACCTCAGTGGCTCTGAATGTATTAACTTGTGAAATATTTAGGCGGTTCCTGAAGCATAGTAGATGCTAAATAAATTATAGTTGTGGTCACTGTTGTCATCAATGATCGTTATTGCAGTTATTAGGTATATTGGCTTTGGCAGCACCAATGTATCCCCCCTCCTGCCTGCCTGTGGCACTCTCTCTTCTTGTCTTTCTCCTAACCCTCTGAATATTTGGCTTATTGATGTACACTTTCCAGTGGGTCAGGATCTTCCCAGACTCTCTCCTAAACCCACACTGGCTACTGTGCCTCTTTTCCTTTGTGTTGCTTTCTCACCACAGCTGACCTTGAAACTCTAAATTCAAGTTACTTTCTGTTGCACCCACTAGTCCAGAGAGAGAGAAGTCAAGGATGACTTCAAGGTTTTTAGTCTGTGGGGGAGGAAGGAAGTTAAGTTTTTCTTTCTTTAATTAAAAATATTTTATTAGCATTGCTTTCTTTAAAAAGTAACATGATTATGTTGACTTTGTATAGTTTGTAGAATTTGGAAAAGGACTGAGTGGCAAACTCACATTATAGGAACTGTGACAAATTTCACGATTGTTGAGTGGGAGAGCTAGTAGGAGACAAGAGTTTGGAGTTGGGTGAGGAGTTTATCATTCTTTTGAGTTACTTATTACAGACATGGAAGATGAAGTATTGCAGTGTGTAAGCAAATGCTACTTGCCCGATTCTTCCAGGTGACTCAGGCAGTCATTTGAAGGCTCTGAGAGTTCTTAGAGTAGAATGCCATTGCCTGGTTTATAGTGCGTGCTCACCAGATCATTGTGGATTGAAACTATGCAAAAGGACTGGGCTCAGAGGAGTATGTGAGTACATGTATCCACACTTACATTAGGCACCCTGTTCACTTTTTTAGCCCATGTTTGAGTGCTTACTGAGTAACCAGTGTGCTGTGAGACTTTTTTGCATGATGGATTTGTCTTTCTTTCTTTCTTTCTTTCTTTCTTTCTTTCTTTCTTTCTTTCTTTCTTTCTTTCTTTCTTTCTTTCTTTCCTTCCTTCCTTCCTTCCTTCCTTCCTTCCTTCCTTCCTTCCTTCCTTCCTTCCTTCCTTCCTTCCTTCCCTTCATCTTTTCTTCTTTTCGCTTTAGTCCCAGCTGGCTGGCCTGGAGCTCCCATCTGTAGACCAATGCTGGCCTTGGAACTCAGAGATCTGCCTGGCCTCTACCTCCTGAGTGCTGGGATTAAAGGGTATGCACAGCCTTGGCAAAGCTTTTGTCATTCTTTTTTTTTTTTTTTATTTTTTTTTGCTTTGTTCATTCTTTATAGCCTACTGAGAAGTTTGTCCTGGGCCTGGTTGCATCTCATTCCTGGAAATAAGCTTTTATATTTTCATTCTATAAATTTGTTGTAGTTTTTTTTTCTGCTGCTTGTGTCAGGAAGTATTCCTGAATAATTGTTATTAGGAGTTTCACCAGCTTTGTAAATTTGCAGGGTTATCATAACAAAGTATCATAAATTGGGTGACTCAACCTTCCTTTTTCTTTTCCTTCCTCCCTTCTTTCTCTTTCTCCCTTCTCTTTCCTACCATTCCTTCTCTTGTCTTTCCCTTCACAAGAGTCTTGATGTATAGTCCAGGCTGGTCTGAAACTTGGGATCCTCCTGTGTCAGCCCCTGGGTACTAGGAGTGCAGGTATACGCCATGACACTTGTGTAGATTGGGTGGTAGCTTAAGCAACAAAATTTTATTTTCTCACAATTCTAGAGGCTGGAAGTCTGAGATAAGGTGTGGACACAGTTGGTTTCTTTGGAGGTTGCTTTCCTTGGCTTTCAGGGAGATGGTTGCCTCCCTCAGTTCCCATATCTTTCCTCTCCTCCATATGGATCTATGTCCTAATCTCCTTTTTCTTTTCTCTTTTTTTTTTTTTGTCTTTTTGAGACAGGGTCTCCCTTTAGTCCTAACTGGTCTGGAGCTTGCTCTGTAGCCCAGGCTGTCCTTGAACTCACAGAGATCTGCCTGTCTCTGCTGGGATTAAAGGCATGCGCCACCATGCCCAGCCTAATCTTCTTTTATAAGGGTATCAGTCCTGTTGGATTGAAGCCACTCTAATGACGTAATTTTAATTTAATTATCTCTAAGTTCTATCTCCAAATACAGCTTTGCCATCTGAAGATCTGGGAGTTAGGTCTTTAGCATGGGAGTCTTGGGAACCAAATCTAGCTTGTAACACCATCTCTGCTTCTTTGCAGGAAGACCTGTAGGAATGGTCACAACTTGAAGACTGATCACAACCTGAGTGTGCTGAGAACTCATGGTGTTGACCACCTCACCTATAGTGAGCTGTGTCAACTCTTGTTTCAGAATGACCCATGGCTTTTACCCGAAGTGAGTGCTTGAGGAATGGTGGGAGTGGGATCTTTGTAAATATAGGGCAGAGGCCAGGTGGTTGGAGGATAGACAACTTTTTTTTTTTTTTTGAGACAGGGTCTCCCGCTGTAGCCCCAGCTGTCCCTGGAACTCACTCTGTAAGACCAGGCTGGCCCTTGAACTCACAAAAGATCCGACTGCCTCTGCCTTCAGAGTCGCTAGGATCAAAGGGCAATTGCCACCATGCTGGCCTAATCCTTTCTTTCTTTCTCTCCTTCTCCCTCTCCTCCCTCCCCCTCTCCCCCTTCCCTCTCCCCCCTCCTGTCCCCCCTCCTCCCCTCCCTTCCTTCCTTCCTTCCTTTTTTTCCAAAGAGAAGCTGAGGACTCCATTTGGAAGAGACTTGGATTTAATTTCTATCTCTGTTCATTTTTAGGGTTATAATTTTGGGTCAGACTTGTACTTCTTGAAACTTTTCCTTCCCTATCAGTTGGACTAGCACCTCTCTTGCTTTGATTCATTGAGGTTGGATAAGCCTGTCTGGCCAGTGCCTGAAACAAGTATTACTTAGTTACAGCTGAGGGAAATGAGAGACTCCAATGGCCTTATCCCTGTACTGCAAGTATTGGAACCACATGGTTGGGCATCACTTGGCTCAGCTGATCTGTAGAGAAGCCTTCCAGAGTTACCTGACATGTACTCAGCATATTTGAACATAAGTTGACATGGACTCCAATTATGTAAGCTTATTGGACTTGTTCTATATCAGTTGGTAGGTTGAAGATTAGCATTGTGAGAGATGTATTAGGGTAAAGGAGCAGGAAACGGTATAGAGAACCTTTAGATAGCATCAAGGTAGGGATGAGCTTAATGGTAGGGGAGAGCGGAATGGAGAAGCTGGATAAGAGGAGACTCTGGCTACAGTGCACTTCCAAGAACAATCCCACTAGGCTCACAGGTGCTGTGGTAGCTGCTGGAGGCATGCTGTGACTCACTAGATTAGGCCTGCTTTAGGGTCAGTCATGCTGGGGAAGGCCTCAGTGTGAGCAAGGCAGTGGCTCTACAGGGCATTAGCTGGGCCTCAAGCTTCTCCAGTGGATCTGACCAGAGTGTTTCCATGGATGGAATAGGTTATATGGGATGCTTTGGCATCATTACTGGTTTGAGCCAGCAAATTAGATTGTTATATTTTGATGCAAATGCTTTCATATTAGATAATTAGTCACCCATATGAGAACTAGCATAGCATCATTACTGGCACATAATACTAACTTTTTATATTTGCCTTTTGAAAATCCATGTTAATTTAATTCAGCTAACCTTTCTGGAATACCTGTTATGCTTAGGTGCCTACTGGTGATCAGGAGAAGGTGTTGCCCTACCCTTGCAGGAAGCATATCTATGTTGAAACAGGCAGGTCTGAGGATTTCAGGGTGATGTTTAAGAGACTCAATGTTGGGCCAGGTGTGGTGGCATATGCTTTTAATCCTAGCACTTGGTAGAGGCAGGTGAGTTCCAGGCCATCTGGGGCTACAGGGGGAGACCCTGTCTCAAAAAGACAAAAAAAAAAGACACAGTGCAACAGTCCATACTCTGGCATGTGGAAAAAGGTGTTGGAGTAGATGATCCCTGCTCTTAGTGTTGAAGAAGAGGGAGGAAGAGGGAGTTCCGGGTAGGGAGCCGGCACTTCTTCTGTGCAGGTATTTTTTGGCACCTTCATATTTTCCTGTTTAGTCATCATAAAAACTTGGTGATGTTGGTGGCATTATTCCCATTTTAGAGATTAAAAAGATAGAATACCAAAACTGATGAGTGACTTGCCCAGGGGCAGGCATCTTATAAGGGGCAGAATTGATATCTGACTTTTTCCCTTGGGGTTACCATCCCTAGAGTAGAGGTCTTGTTCATGAAAAAGTAGGTACTGATTCTGAAGCCCTGTAGGGATTTTCTACAGCTTGCGAGATGTGATGCTTAGGAACTGAGTAGGCGAGTCCTCTGTGGCCTCTGGCCAGTTCCACGTTGAAGTATGTGTAGTGTAGAGAAGGAGCAGTTGATTAAAGTTTAAGTTGCAAATGTGTAGTTGTGCATTGTGGTGCATGTCTGTAATCTCAGCATTTGGGAGGTGGGAGCAGGAGGATCAGGAGTTCAAGGTCATCCTTTCTTTACTTACATAGGGAGTTTGAGAACATCCAGAGCTTCAGGAGACCCTGTACTAGAAAACTAGAAAATTCCAGCTTTGCCAACAACCCACTTGAGCAAACACCAGATCTAGTGAATAGCTGTGTGACTAGGGCTAGCTAATGAATTTTTATTTATTTATTTATTTATTTATTTATTTATTTATTTATTTATTTAGTCTTTTTCGAGACAGGGTCTCCCTGTAGCCCCAGCTGTCCTGGAACTCACTCTGTAGATCAGGCTGGCCTTGAACTCACAGAGATCCACCTGCCTCTGCCTCCCGAGTGCTAGGATTAAAGGTGTGCGCCACCACATCCAGCTCGCTAATGAATTTTAAAAATTATTTATTAGCATATGTGTGCATGCACATGTGTGTGTGCATGAGGGTGACAGCTTAGGCCAAATGTGGTCAGAGGACAACTCCCTAGAGTTTGTTTTTCCACCTTCACATGGGTTCTAAGGATTGAACTCAGGTCTTTAGGCCTGTGCAGCAAGTGCTGAGCCATCTTGTTGGCTCTAGCTATTGAATTTGAGTTTGCTAGCTCCTTTGAGAAGTGAAGGGGGATATTTGGCATTTTCTGAGGTTCTTTAGTCCTCAGAATGTCTCTGACTCTGAATTTAGGAAAGAAAGACAAGAAATAGGTGAGGGAGATTTGGTTTGGTGAAGCTGGTTTGGGATGGACAGAGGTAGATAGATTTAGGTGGCTAGGAGTCTGCTTCTAGATCAACATAAAATGTTGCTTTATGAGAAGAGAACAGCTCTGGTTTGGTCCCTTTGAAGTTCTGTGGATCTTCCCAGGGGAGGGGCTTGTTCTGAGTATATTTTAGCTGGGGGCATATTTTGGTAGCCATTTCTTTAGTGAGAGATGAGCTATCAGTGTCCCATGTGAATGGGGGAATCATACTTTGACTATGAGGCCCTTTCTCACCCATGGCATGGTTGGTAAGGAGGTGGGTGTTTTTTGTTTTCGTCTTTTTCAGACAGGGTCTCCCTTTAGTCCCACCTGGCCTGGAGCTTGCTATGTAGAGCAGGCTGGTCTAGGAGTTATTTTACGGATGTTGCTCCTGGGATGATATTTTTTTCTCCTCTCTCTCAACAGATTTGCCTACACTACAACAAAGGAGATGGACCTTTTGGTGCTTGCTCCTTTCAAAAGCAATGCATTAAACTCCATATCTGCCAGTACTACTTACAGGGAGAGTGCAAATTTGGCACTAGTTGTAAGAGATCCCATGAGTTCTCTAACTCTGAGAATCTGGAGAAATTGGAGAGGTTGGGCATAAGTTCTGACCTGGGGAGCAGGCTGCTCTCCACTTACAGAAATGCATATGACATCAAGAATAAGTGTTCAACCCTCAGCAAAGTGCCGCCTCCTGCAGGTCCACAGAGGACTTCTGGTAAGGTTGGTGGGAAGTGATGCAGGTCTGAGCCTGGATTTTGGTTGGTTAGTAAATAGAATATGACTTTGGGCAAGTCTTTCAGCAAAACCTAGTTGATCTTTCCTAGCTAGAAGATTGTAAACATGAGTTGAAATCCTGGACATGGTCAGAGAAGACATTCCAGACAGTGTGAGTTGCTGTTAGTGGACTTACAATTCTAGAGAAGCCCTGTCTACACTAAATGGGGGTTGCTCTCCTCTGCAATTGCTTCATACCCTCTGAAGAATTAGCCTTTCAGAATTAGGAACCCCAGAGGTAGGATGCTATGTTATGTAGCTCTAGGGGTATCCATTAGGTGGCTTTCTTTTGTGAGACTACAAAATAAATGCAAGAAGGCATTTTTTTTTTTTTTTTGGTCTTTTCGAGACAGGATCTCCCTGTAGTCCCAGCTATCCTGGAACTCACTCTGTAGACCAGACTGGCCTTGAACTCACAAAGATCCGCCTGCCTCTGCCTCCCGAGTGCTAGGATTAAAGGTGTGCGCCACCATGCCCGGCTAAGAAGGCATTGTTTTAAATTGTGGCCTTGGCTATCTTTTACTACCATAAGAAATAGAATTTCCTATCTTACTACCATGAGAAATAGAATTTCCTATCTTACTACCATGAGGAGATAGAAGTTTCCTATCTTACTACCATAAGGAAATAGAAGTTTCCTCATAAGTTTTTCTGCCTTGTTCTCTGCCTTCCAGCACCTAGTCAGTGCCTGATTAATGGTAATCCCTCCTGTGTTGAATAAGTGAGTGTGGTGGGATTTGTTTAAAGGGACTGTCAGGCTTATTGAAAGGTAAATGGGGGAATTTTCCGTAGAGACTTTTTTACACTGGGTGCTGTGGAGCATAGCTTTCATCTCAGCCCTGGTGTCGGGGAGGCAGAGTCAGGTGGATCTCTGTGAGATTGTGGCCAGCCTGGGATGGTCTACATAGTTCTAGGCTAGCTGGGGCTACATAATGAGATCTTGTCTTAAAAACCAAAACAAAAAACCCAAACAAACAAAAAAAAAACTTTTTAGTTATTCTTTGATAGTTTCATAGATGTATATAATGTATCTTAATCATAGCCAACCAAAATCCCCCCTCAAACTCTCTCCAGTCCCCCTCAGTATCTTCCCTTCCCACTTTTATATCTTTTAAAAAAATTTAAATTATTTACATTTATTTTTGTGTGTATGTGTCTTTGTGTACACACATGTCACAGCATGCATCTGGAAGTCAGAGGACAGTTTGTAGAGATTAGTTCTTCCCTTCATGTGGGTTCCAGGGATTGAACTCTGCTAATCAGGCTTGGTAGCAAGTGCCTTTACCCACTGAACCAATTTTGCTGGTCTTCCTCCTCCTCCTCCTCTTTCTTCCTCCTCCTCTTTCTTCCTCCTCCTCTTTCCTCCTCCTCCTCTTCTTCCTCTTCCTCCTCCTTTTCCTCCTCCTCCTCTTCCCCCTCTTTCCTCCTCCTCTTCCTCCTCCTCTTCCTCCTCTTCCTCCTCCTCTTCCTCCTCCTCTTCCTCTTCCTCTTCCTCTTCCTCTTTTTTTAATTTTTAGTTTTATTTTTTAATTTTTTAAATTAATTTTATTTATTACTGTATGTGTATGAATGTACTGTCTGCATGCAAGTCTGTGCACCCGTGTCGTGCAATGCCGCGGAGGTCAGAAGAGGGTGTTGGAGTCCCCTGGAACTGGAGTTCTCCTGGAATTGGAGTTTCAGACGGTTCTCAGCCGCCATGTGGGTGCTGGGGATCGAACCCGGGTCCTCTGCAAGAGCGGTCGGTGCTCTTAACTGCTAGGCCATCTGTGGTGGTTTGCATGAGTGTCCCCCATAGGCTGTAAGTATTCAGACATTTGTCTCCAGTTGGTGGCGCTGTTTTTGGAGGTCTTAGAAGGTGTGGCCATGCTGGGGGAAGTGTGTCACTGGGGGCAGGCTTAGTGAGCTTAACAAGCCTCGTGCTCTACAGTTGTTTCCTCTCTGCTTCCTGTGCTCTTTGCAAGATGTGACCCTGGTTTGCTGCTCCAGATCCAGCCACCAATGCCTCCCGCCACAATGGAACTAATTCTCTGGAACCGCCAATAGTAAGCTCAAATAACCTTCCTTTTATAAGTTTCCTTGGTCTGGTGTTTTATCGACAGCAACAGAAAAGTGAACTAATACAGTTTTTTGGTACCAGAGAGTGGCTGTTGGCTGTGAAGAACCTGACCATGTCTATGTTTGAGAAGTGTGGAAGACTTTGAAACTTAGGTCTAGAAAAGGCTGTTTGACTATTGTAAGCAAGTAGTTTAAGGGGCCTCTAGTGGAGGCCTGAAGAAAGCATGGCTGCAAGATGTAGTTCCCAGGGGAAAAAAGAACTTAGGCAAGCAACCGTGGATATTTTGAATAAAGAGTCTGCAGAGTTTGCCCTCAGCCCAGATGCTTGCCTGATCCTAAGTTGAAAAGCAATGGACGAATGTCTTTGGGCGGAGGATATTTCAAGAACAGCCTAATGTAGAAATGGTGGTCTGGTTTTTAATGGTGAGTATTGTGCAGATCTACAGTGAAGAAGAGCAAGTGGCGCAGAAAAGATATGCAGAATGTACAGTTTGAATCTGAAAGCTGCACTAGTAAGATTAAAGGTGAGGCCAAGAGGCATGTGAAGGAGAGGTTTCTTTTAATAAGGAGATTAAAGCCATTAAGGAGAGGCCTGGAGATTTACAAGTAACAAAAGAATCAGTACCTACAGGGCAAGACCACAACCCAGCTAATCCTCCAACATGTCCAGGGCAGAAAAAAATGGCAAATGTGATTAAAGTAGGAGAGAGTCCATTCCAAACTTGCAGCCGACATAGATTCGGAAGTTTCATTTGCGTGGTGCTGGCTTTGGAGGTTTGAAGTTTGCAAGAGTAAAGGGGTCATCGGTTCTTGCCTCCCATGGTTTCAGAGAGCCAAAGACAGGCAGAGTGCAGCAGGGCATCCCTGAATAAAGAAAGGCCATGATAGACCATTGCGTGAAGCTATGTGGAGTGTGAAGCCTGTTGGCAGCGGAGAACCCAAGAAGACATTCGAGATGCCAGATCCTGTGAGATATTTGCCAAGGAGAGCTGCTAATACGCGAGTGGGTACCAGCCCAAGAAAGAGAAGTATGTTGCAAGCAATAGCTGGGAAGAGCTGAGGCATGTAAGCCCTTTTGGAAAGTCATTACCAGAAAAGTTGCATGTGGAGCCTTAACGACTTTGGCGTATGCCCTGCTGTTTTCGGTCTTGTTTTGGTCCGTATTTCCTCACTATGCCTCTATTCCTCCCTTTTGGAATGGGAATGTGTATTCGGTTCCACTGTACATTGGGAGTATGTAATTTGCCTTTTGATTTTACAGGAGCTTACAGTTTAAGAGATTGGCCTGAGTCTCAGAAGAGACTTTGGACTGTGGACTTTTGAATGGCGGTTCCAGGGAATTAGTCCATTGTGGTGGGAGGCATGGCAGCTGGATCTGGAGCAGCAAACCGAGGGTCACATCTTGCAAAGAGCACAGGAAGCAAAGAGGAAGCAACTGTAGAGCAAGATGTGACCCTCGGTTTGCTGCTCCAGATCCAGCCACTACAAAAAAGAAGGTTCTCTGACCAAGGTTTGAGAGCAGCACTAATCTATGGCTATAAACATACATATTTAGAAGGCAGTTTAACATGACCATCTAACAAAACAATTCCTTTTTAGGGCCTATGACCTCCCCAAGCCTATGATGTGGGCCTTTAACAGGTTTCCAGTGCCAGAGATGAATTCTTTCTTATAGAGTAACCTCAAATCCAATCAGAAAGCAGTTGGTTAATCCCTTAATAGTTGCGCAGTTATTGTACTAGTAGGCACATCTTGCCTGGCAGGCTGGTATTGTAGCTTGCAGGCTCCAGCCCCAATTTGATTTCTTTATGTCTTGTAACCAAATTGTATTCTGTCTTCACTAATAAGTTTTGTTTGTTTGTTTGAGACAGGGTCTCTCTGTAGCTCCAGCTGGTCTGGGATCTGCTGCTAGGGTTAAAGATGTGAGCCACTATGCCTAGGTAGTAGCAATCAGTAGGGTTTTATCTAGTTATGGTAAGATATCAAGAGCAACGGCAATAACCTGTATTGTTTGGGGGGGTTTTGGGGCTTCCCTGACCAGTAACTTGTACAGCAGTATCTTACACCTGGCATTGAGAGTTTTAATAGTCCAGGTGTTCAGGTGTTCTGAGGAAACCATTGTCAATCCACAGTACCTCTGTTCAAACTTTTTTTTTTTGTATTTTTGAGACAAGGTCTCCCTTTAGTCCCAGCTGTCCTGGAACTCACTCTGTAGACCAGGCTGGCCTTGAACTCACAGAGATCTGCCTGCCTCTGACTCCCAAGTGCTAGGATTAAAGGTATGTGCCACCATGCCCAGCTCAAATTCCTTTTTTAAAAAGCTATACCTTGCCGGGCGTGGTGGCGCATGCCTTTAATCCTAGTACTTGGGAGGCAGAGGCAGGCGGATCTTTGTGAGTTCAAGGCCAGCCTGGTCTACAGAGCGAGTGCCAGGACAGCTGGGGCTACAAGGAGACCCTGTCTCGAAAAAGCTATACCTTTGTACAAAGCACTATGTTTCCGGGCTGGAGAGATGGCCTAGCGGTTAAGAGCGTCGACCGCTCTTACAGAGGACCCGGGTTCAATCCCCAGCACCCACATGGCGGCCAAGAACCGTCTGAAACTCCAATTCCAGGAGAACTCCAGTTCCAGGGGAATCTGACACCCTCTTCTGACCTCCATGGCATTGCACGACACGGGTGCACACACTTGCATGCAGACAGTACATTCATACACATACAGAAATAAATAAAATAAATTAAAAAAAAAACAAAAACAAAGCACTATGTTTCCATAAGATTTTTTCATATAGAAAAAAAATAAGGTTTAGTTAACCCACCCCTACATTGTCCTCCCTACCATTTCCCAGTCCTCATCCCTGCTTAAACCTGTACCCTCTATTCCCCATCTGCTTTCATATCACTGTTGTACTCTCCCCACTGTACTGTTGCTTTTCAGCTTTCCTGATGTACCCTTTCTAACTTCTTGGTCTCCACAAACACTCCAGATTAAATTCAGAAATCTAAAATTCAAGGTTAAGATCAAATTATTTTTTTACTTTTTTTTGAGATGAGATTCTGTTCTGTTGCCCATATTGGCCTCAAATCCCAGGCAAAGTGGTCGTCCTCCCTAAGCCTCCTTAGTAGCTGGGACTTCAAGACTTTCTGTCTGGCTAGAGAACTTTAATAAGGTGCAAAGCCCACAGAGGTTAGAAGAGGACATTGGATTCCCCTGGAACTGGAGTTACAGGCAGTTGTTAGCCACCATGTGGGTGCTGGGAATCCAACTGAGTCTTCTGCAAGAGCAGCCAGTTCTCTTAACTGCTGTGCCATCTTGTCAGCCCCTTAATAAGCATTTTTTGACTACCTGATGTATGGGATGAGTAATATAGCCCCTAATGGAGCTTATGATAAATTGGTCCCTTTGGGTTTCACAGCTGTTGTCTGGCCAAACTTTCTCTATTCTTTCACTTCAGCAACATTGAGTGTTTGTGCTGGTCTCTGTCCTGTGCCTGACTTAGACTTTAGTAAACACGAGAACAGGCCTCCTGCTCAGAAGAAATAATCACTTCCACTTGTTTAGCTATAAGAGATAGCAACTATTTTTAGTAGAGCTTCCTAAAATATCAGATGAGTGCCAGAACTACCAGAAAACATACTGACTACTCTGATCTTACCTGATTGTCATAGTTAAAAACGATTCTTGCTGCATCTGGTTTTTCTTTACATTTTCTTCTGTGCATGCGTGCGTGTGTGTGTGTGTGTGTGTGTGTGTGTGTGTATGCACACATGTTCATGTGTGTATAGGAGCATGTGTGTGTACTGCTATGAATGGAGGCCAGATGACAACTTCAGGTGCCATTCACAAGGGCCATCCACCTTCATCTTTTTTTAGTTTTTATTATGTTTATTTTATATGTATGAGTGTATTGCCTGCATGTACATAGGTGCACTCGTGTTGTGCAGTTGTGTAATGACTGCAGAGGTCAGAAGAGGATGTTTGATCCCCTGGAACTAAGTTACAGACAATTGCTAGCCACCATGTGGGTGCTGGGAATTGAACCCGGGTCCTCTGCTAAGAGCAGCCAGTGCTCTTAACTGCTGTGCCATGTCTCCAGCCCCCTCACCCCCGCTTTTTTTTTGGTCTTTTTGAGACAGGGATGTAGTTCCAGCTGTCCTGGAACTCACTATGTAGACCAGGCTGGCCTTGAACTCAAAGAGATTCACTTGCCTTTGCCTCCCAAGTGCTGGGATTAAAGGCGTGCACCACCATGCCCAGCCTCACCTTTATCTTTTGACACAGAATGTCTCATTGGCCTGGGACTCACCAAGTAAACTAGGCTGGAATCCCAAGGGATCTGCCTGTCTCTACCTCCTCAGCTCAGGGACTCCAAGCATGCCCATCAATCCAAACTTTTATATGGTTCTGGACACTGACCTTAAGTCCTCATGCTTACTGTTACTCCAGCCTCTTCAGGTATTTGGATTATGATCTTATTAGAAATGGGGGTCCATTGCTGAATAGGGTCAGACCTTAAGAACAGTCACTATTCTGGAGGAGAGAAGGACAACTTAAGGGCCCCCGTAATATGAGTTTTGAGGTCCAGCCTGTGGAATATCTGGGAGTTTATAAAAAGGGAAGATACATAATAAAATGACAGGAGATAGTAAAATGAGGAGAGGTCATTAAATGAGTTTTATATTCTTATTTGGGGGAAAATGTGATAGGTAAGGACTCATTGGGGTGGTGGTGGGAAAGGTACACTTCAAAAGCATTTGCATACTCTTCTGTTAAGAACCTTAGGGCCAGGCATGGTGGCGCACACCTTTAATCCCAGCACTCAGGAGGCAGAGGCAGGTGAATCTCTGTGAGTTCAAGGCCAGCCTGGTCTACATAGTGAGTTCCAGGACAGCTGGGGCTCCAGGGAGACCCTGTCTCGAAAAGACCAAAAAAAAAAGAACCTTAAAGATACACTAAAATTAATTATGGATATTTCATTTGGAGATAAACTTTTCATGTATTACCTTTTCCTTGATTATTAGTGCCCAGTTCTAAAGACTTCATTAGCAAGTATTTATGTGAAACTAAATATGATTTTTAAAATAATCTTTCATTTACCATTTCCTAATGACTTGGGTAGACAGCCAGAATTGAGAAAAGAACCCTTCCATGTGTCCTGGATTTAGTAAGCAGCTGTGTGGCCAGGTGTTCCAGGATGCCCTCACAGCAGGGTGTCAACCTGTGCATCTAGGGTACTTTTATTATCCCTGCCAGGGTAGGTTCTGTCAGTTTGCCTGGGCCACTTTTATCTTGCTCAGAGAGATAAATGAATTCTTTCTCCCTTTGTACTTTGAAGCGCAATAATCAGAAACTTTGCTGGAAGCTGACATATTTTGTGGTGTTTCTTTGTAGAAAGAAGAGACAGTTCAGGTTTTGTGTCATCAAGTACTCCTAGCCAGGAGGAGAGTGATCAGATTTGCTTGTACCATATCCGGAAGAGTTGTAGTTTTCAAGGTAAGTTGGAGGGCCCTTTCCTCTTGTGGAGGGGAAACTGTTTCTTCTTCTCGGAGCTTTGCTCTGGGGAACTCTTAGAGAGAGGAGGGGTCTTGCCATTTTGGCCAAACCAGTTCTGAATCTGCTTTGTTGAGAAGTTAAAGATGGAACAAATTCCTTGAGTTTCTAAAAATGAGCTGTTATCCTAATTTGGTTTCTCTATTGCTGTGATAAATGCTGATCAAAACCATCTTGGGGAGGAAAGGGTTTATTTGGCTTATACATCCTGATCACATTTCATCCTTGAAGGAAATCAGGGCAGGAACTGTAGCACAGTCCATGGGGCAACACTGCTTACTGGTTTGTTTCTCCAGCCTCTACTAAAACTGCTTTCTTATAAACTGTGGATCACCTGCCCAGGGATGGTACCACACATACTCAGTGGCTTAGGCCTTTTCACATCACTCAGCAATCAGGAAAATGCCTCATAGAGATGTCCACAGGCCAGTCCAATAGAGGAGATTCCCCAGTTGAGGCTCTTTCTTCCTCGATGTGTCAGTTTGACAATGAAAGCCATCTAGTATAGTTGGCCCCATGTCAACTTGACACACAGACACATTACTGTTTAACCATTTTTGTTTCATTTCTCATGGTAACATTTGTTTTTTGTCTTTTTGAGACAGGGTCTTCCTTTAGTCCCAGCTGGCCTGGAGCTCACTTTATAGACCAGGCTGGCCTTGAACTCACAGAGATCCACCTGCCTCTGCCTCCCAAGTGCTAGGATTAAAGGCGTGCGCCACCACGCCCGGCTCATCTTAACATTTGTATCATAATATAAAACATAACACAAGTTTAAAAGTCCTACAGTCTTTTACAATTACAATACTTTTTTTTTTTTTTTTTTTTTTTTTTTT